>PGTU02004284.1:0-28018 GCA_002896215.2 Cicer echinospermum
ATACTTGGTGAATATGTTAAATAATGTTCAGAACTGGTACAAATTTCAGAACTTTTCAGTTGATTTCTATGGTGTGCTTTGAGATTGAGGCACGGACTGTGTAGTTCCAAATGTGTGGTTGACTTAGGAGGAAATTTTACGAGAGAGCTCAATCATTGCTTCTCATTATACTATCCTCACCCAGGTTTCTATACCAACAACCTGTATCACGACTTGAGAGAATTTTCTTGTTGGAAGGGATGGAAGAGAGACCGTAGCAGAGTCCTTTTGTCTACTAGGTGCTTAAGTGTGTCAACCAGTAACGGGCTGAGCACCAAAAGCTTGCGGCATTACTTCACACCTGCTTGATAATACCTGCAATGGAAAGTGCGGAAGGCATCGCTATGATCTCTCACTGTCAGCCCAGTTTACCCGAACCTCAAAAGGGTCTTGACACTCCTCGGACGGCTGTGCGCGTGATTATGATCTTTGCACTGGCAGTACCACCCGCAGGTCTATTTATTTCTGACCGACGGGCCCTCAATTTACCGCTCAAGTTTTGGAAAAAAAAAAGTCGGTTTCCCAAAATTTTCTCATTTAAGGGGAACCGCTTCTCGTCCTTTGGGGGAAAAGAGCCTTATAGCACCGCTTTCTCATCCTGCAAACAGATGGTCAGTCTGAAAGGACTATACAAATTTGAAGGATATGCCCTGCTCAGTTCTGTCTCGGTGACTCAGGATCGGAGTTGGAATCAACATGTGCCCTTGATGGAATTTGCCATACATAATAGTTATCAATCTAGTTAATCAAGATGGCTCCGTTCGAGGCTTTGTACGGAAGACGGTGCATCTGGTCTCCGATTAGGGTGGCGTTTGAAGCTTGTGAAGCTAAATTAGTCGAGTCCAGAATTGATTTCAAGATGTTCTCGTGAAAAGTTAAATATTACGAGGATCGCCTCAGTGACAGGCTCAAAGTAGGCAAAAACTTCTTATTCTGGATAGAATGGTGTCGTCCCTTAGAGTTCTCAGTGGGAGACAATGTATTCTACAAACCAATGAAAAGAGTGTTGCGGTTTGGTAACAAAGGGAAACTAAGCCAAGGTTCATTGGACCATTTGAATTTTAGAGAGAGTCGGACCAGTAGCGTATCGCTTGCACTTCCACGGACTCTCGGTGTAGTTCAATCCAGTTTTCATATTTCCATGCTCAAAAGTATCTTCACGACCCTTCTCATGTATTAATCATGAAGACATACAATTAGATGAGAGTTTATCATACGTTGAGCATTCGATAGCCATATTAGATCGTCAAGTGAGACGTTTACGCTCAAAGATATTGTTCGGTAAAAGTTCTTTGGCGTGGTCCATCAGGTTGAAGAAACCACTTGGGAAGAAATCATTCGTGCAAAGTACCCACACTTATGTTGAAACTCAGGATAGTTGTATTTATTAATTAAATAAAAGTAAAATAAATTCGAGGACGAATTTTTATAAGGGGAGGAGATTGTTACGCCCGTATATATATATATATATATATATATATATATATATATATATATTATATATATATATTATAATAATAATAATAATAATAAATAATATTAATAATAATTAAATAAAACAAAACCCTTGCCACCTCATCCCATTCTTTTTCAAATTCATTTTCCCATTTGCTCTCTCTCTCTTCCTCTCGGCAGAAAGCAACCCCCTCCCTCTCCTTCATTTTTTTTTGTTTTTCTTTCATTCTTTTATTTCCATTCTCATTGCTTCTTCTCATTCTATTACTCAAACCCTCAATCCTTAAAAGAGATTTAACATCCCCACAAGCTTAATTTCTCAAACTCCTACAAATTCTTTTGGTTGGGATTTTGGGTTAGGGTTTGTGTTCTAAGGAAGGAAAAAGGTACCCATCTCTTGAAAGTGGCTTATTGAGACTCATTGAGGTAAATGCACAACTCTAATCCTAGTATGAATTCATAGAAAAATGTAGTTTGTTTAAAAATCTTATTTTTTGTGTTTAGGGTATATTTAAACGATTTTTAGGGTTTCCTAGAGTTAGCTAAACTTTAGAATAATTTTTCTAAAGTCTTGGAAATATTTTTGATACTCAGATTTGTCAGTTGATACCCTGCCAGCTACTCTGAGAGTTGTTGGAGAGCAAACTTAGACGATTCTCCATAACTGTGAGTTGACGACGATCATCGTCATATATTTTTATACTGCTATTATTATTATTTTACTTGTTTTATATATTAAAGTATTTATTGAAAAATTTGGGAAACACAACCTTTGAATTTTATCTCGATTTCATCAATTATTTAATTTAACGGTCGTTGTTATATAATATGTTATTAATTCGATTTACGTATGATTTAAAGTATTTAAATCTTGAATTTGTTATGCGATTGAATATGTTTTTCACGAATTTCGATGAAATGATTTTAAATGCGCGTTTTGGGAATTCGATGTTATTGTTATTAAATTGTTAACTGCGTTAGGTGCACCTAGTTACCACGTGTTGATTAGGGAGAGTTAACCGTTAGATGGAGTCGGCCTTACGAGAGAGGTCATCCGTAGGAGGAGAGGGCTATCAACAAGATGTAAGCTCCCTAATTGATAGGTGCTGATGCGTTGCGGGATTGAGGGGAGAGGGCCATTCGTTAGATGGAGTCGCCCCTAAGGGAAAAAGGCCACCCTTAGGAGGAAAGGGCTATCAATGCGATAAAGCCGCCTCTTGGTTCTAAAAATTTGTATTGTTATTTGTTTGATTTTTTATAATGATTTTAAGGTTGTTCATTTTGATTTCGTTTCGTTATTCACTGGATTTTTAATATTTCTATCAAACGATCAAATAGTCATTCGTGCCTTTTGTGTTTCCCTTCTAATTGATGGTGGTTGTTGTCTCCTCACTAAGTCTTTGTTACTTACCCCTTTATGTTGCTTATTTTTTCAGATTCGCAAGCAGCTGAGTAGGAATCTATTATTTGATTCAAGTCTCAACAAACTTTTTTTTTGGTAGGCCTCTTTGATCGAGAACCATTTTGTAACATTTGTTGAGTCTATGTAATTACAGCTATTTTGGATTCTAGAAAGTCTATTTAGTTTTTTTTGAGAAGCGTATTAAGCAATTTGATTATGTTATTTGAATTTTGACTGGATTGAAAGTTGAACAGGGGATTTTACAAAATTTGGAAATGTTGAAATTACAGAGGATACTCTGTCGAAATTTCGAGAAAAAGCATATATATTTTTTAAACGATTAAAGAGCGATTTACATAAGATACTACTATTCAAGACCAGTGATTGACGTCACATAAGCCATTTTCAGTGATGGGTGTTATTTGCCAAACAACCCGAGACTAATTCAGGTGGATGCACCTCCATCACATGTTAGTTCCATAATTCAGACGGCGAGTGATTGAATGAAATTAAGTCCACTTCTTACCATTTTTATTTTTATGAATGTTATTCGTTAGTTTGGTAGGAAGAGGGAAAATGTTAGTTGCAACAATCGATCAAACTCTGTAGTCTGTATCTCTTGCACAAAACTTCTCTGGTGTCCTACCCCAGAAACATTCAGAATTTAAAGTCTGATGTGCAGCAGCCAATTCGTGTGTTCAGTTTTATTTTAGTGAAAATTTATTTTTGATTAAATTGATTTTATTTAAAAGTGAGTTGGAGGTAAAATGATTTATGTTTGCATAAGATTCACTTAAAAGTGAGTTGAACAATATGTTTGAGTGTAAAACATCGTGTTTGCAGGCAAAAACTACAAATCCTAACTTCAAAATCAATTTTGAAGACAAAACCAATTATAACAAAAAAAATCTCAAATATACAGAATATCAATTTTAAGATTTCAGAATCACTTTTGGCTCTTTCAGAAGTGAATAACCATGCACTTAAAGTGGTCTATAGCTAGTCAATTATAATTCATTAAAGTAGTCTTAGATGAACAAAGAAGAGATTATATAAAATAGAGTATATTCATTCATAATAAAAGAAGAAAGATGAAGTACATGTAGGTAAGCTAGGATAAAAGAAGAAAGATGAAGTACATGCAACAAAAACAGATTAAGATAAGCTAGGATACAAGGAAAAAAACTTATCAAGAAGAAAAAACTTTCAAAAAATAAGAAGTAATTTTGTATAGAAAAGATGCTGAATTAGAAGAATACCATTTTGTCCCGAGACCACAAAACTGTCAATGTATTCATGAACTGTAAGCCACAATCCAAGGATTCCGAGTCCAAGAAAAAGGCCAGCAGCAACATCAATCAAACTATGCATACCAAGATAAATTCTTCCTACAAAAAAATAACAAACAGTTTTAATTGTTCTGCTGTACAATAGGCCAAAAAATTTGGAACTCACTAATAGATTAGAAATAATAAAAAAAAACCTACCCAAACCAACGAGAGCCACGAACAAACAAGCAAGGGAAACTCCAAAATAATTAATATAGGCACCTTGAATTTGAGTATGAGTCAGGACATAGTGCAAAAGGTAGCTGATAAACACCCATTCCAACGGAAAACATCCATTAATGACAAACACAGAATTGAAAGCAAGTGTTTCATCTTTCTCATTAGATAATCTGACTTAAAAAAAACTGTAATTCTAATCATTTTAAGGTGCCAATAGAAGAAAGATGAAATATATGATTGCAAATATATTACCATGTTTTTACTTATTTGGTTATTTTTCTATTCTCCATAGTTGGCCAAGAAAATAGGTAAAGAAAGATGAAGTTAAACCATGCGACTTGAATTGTAAGGCATGCATGCCACCCTTCTCTCATTCTTTGGTCACAGTGCATAACTAACATCTCAATGGCCAATCCACCACAAGCAAGCAGCCTTAAGAACACAGCACAAGACACAACTCCCTCACTCTAAACTCTAACAAAACAATATTCCTAGGCATAGGTCCATGGAAGCTTTTCAATTGAAATAAATTTGCAGTTCTTCACTTCCGGAAAAGTTTTATGAACTAATAGATGTCTATGAAGTTAAATAAGATAACTTTTCAAAAAAGTATAACGCAGAAGCCAATTTCGACTTATACATTGGGCTGTGATTAGATTTATCTGGGAAGTTTACCCAATCTGACTCGTAGGCTTTGTTTGGGAGTTACGAGGGAAATGGAACAAGGGATTTAGGGGCAAGGAAGGATGAAGGGATGATAGCCCTCATTCTCATATAGGGGGTTTATTTTTTCTCCATAAAACTAAAACCCTCCTATATGGGAGAACTCAAAAAATGAAGTGGAGGAGATCCATTCACTCCCCTTCGCTCCTAACTCCCAAACAAACCCTTAGTCACACACCAAGCATGATGACTTAAAGAAAAAAATCAAATAACAAAAAAAATACCCAGATAAGCAAACTGTGTTGAGTGTGTGAGAAGAAGGAAGTCCATATTCTAAAGCATTCTCTTCCTCGTCTTTTGTAGCAGTCACTCTCCTCACAGGTGGAGAAGCTGGTCTTGGTGCTGAAACCACATCCTATATAGTGTGACAAATAAACAAACACCATAAGTACACAAACATTAAACACAACATGTAATGATGTAACTATACAAAAGGGCTAAATCCAATTTTAATTTAAATGAATATATAAACACATAGTACATGATACATACCTTTATGCAGTTCCCTATATAATCACAAAACGCCATCAACAACGTCATTTGCCTAGCCAATTGGCCATGGCCACTCTACACAGAACCCAAAAATCCAATAAATTACAGTTTTTTAAACAAAAATTTATCTTTTTTTTGTTTGTAAATAAGCAAAATTTTATCTGATATCATAAACGTATACGTACCCAGAAAAGCAAAGGGAGAAAAGCAGTGTAAAAGGGCACAGAAACAACACAAGACAACCCAGAGAAAAGAGCATCAAGAAATCCAGCCCTGTAACTCTGCATCAACAAAAAAATCAAATAAAATCAACATTCACAACAAAAACATTGAAAAGCTAAGAAATTTAAGAGAATCAAAATCTGTGGTTCTTTTTTTTTTTTTTTTACCTGGATCTGAAGGAGAATTGGGGTTCCGGTTTCAACATAGTGAGTAACGAAAGGTTGAAGGAAAGATCTAAGCTTTAGAGCGAGATTGAGGTATGAAGATGAGAAAAGCCAAAAGAGTATTCCAGCAAGAACCGAACCTTGCCATAGTGCTGAACACTCCATTGTTCTTCTTCTAATTTCTCTTCTACTTTGTATGGTGGAAAGAAGAAGAAGAAGAAGAAGAAGAAGAAGAAGAGACTAGAACAAGAAATGAGAATCGCAGGAACAGAAATAGTAACGTGACTTTACTGAATCTAACTTATTAGATTATTATTAAACGAACCGTTATTTGCATTTATTCAACTTTTTTGGTTATTATTATATATTCTTTTTAGCAGGAAAAAAGTGGGGATTATTTTGAGCCATTAATTAGTAAGTAATTAATTAATTTTATATATTCTTTTTATGTGTCCTCCAATTCGTCGAATTCGATGGCAGCCGTGGGTAATCTGTCTATAGGCTGTATCGTATTAATTAAATGGGTATATATATATATATATTTTAGTGGGTATATTAATTAATTCTATTTATTTTTTTTGTTAAAAGGAAAGGGTCAAACCGCATGAGGTAAGAAGAAACAAAGCACCGTTTCATTGGTTTAAATATATATATATATATAAAGATAGTTTAAATGGTTCAGTTTTGCAAAAACAAAATGGTAAAAAAGTTTGGTAAAGTCTTTGATAGTTTGAAATGTTGTTGGATATCAGTTCTGAAAACAAAATTAATTTAGAATTTAAATATTATTTAATATTATATATTGCAGTTTGTTAGTTAATTAAGTTGATTTATTAATTATATTAATTAATTAATTATTTTTATATTAATGAATTGTTTATTTAATTGATTATATAAATTTATGTGATCATTTATCTAATTATTTTTAATTATTAATATTATTTAATTTTTTATCAATAATTTAAACATTTAAAATGATTAATATAAAAATAATATATTAATACATGTACGATATTCTACCAACAAAACTTTAAAGTATAAAAAGAAAAATTACATCCTGATGAATGTACATGGAAACATTCCACTTACATTTACTAAAAAGCGTGCTGACTTTTTTATAACATTCCATGTCCATGATATATATATATATATATCTATATATAAACTGATAACTATGTGTAACATTATGGAAGAAAAAAAAAAATCATGTGTAGGATCAATCACCGGGCTTTGTTTTGTTTTGGAAAGAAAAAAGGTGAGAGGAAAAGGAGAAAAAATGGTAAAAAAGTAAAATAAAAGTAATTATACAGTTGTTTGATAAAAACTACCCAAAAGAACAGATTATAAAAGTTTAGTTGCTCCTACTAAACTCAAAATTTTATAAGGCTTAAATATATTTAGTCTATAAAAGTATAGTAAACTTTAATTTTAATATCTGTAAATTTATTATTTGTGTATAGTTTTAAGTTTAATTGAAAATTGAAAATTTTAAAATAATTCTACATATAATTGTAAAGTAAGTGTGACTTAATATTATACATATGATTTTAATATTATGATATGTACTTTAAATATTTAATTTAAAGAATATAAGTGTACTGAAGTCATATAATTAAAGTTTGAGATAAATTATAATAATTTTTACATAATATTATTAAGCTACAATTGATAGTTGAATTCCCAAATTTCAATGAAACTACAACAATCAAATTACAATCTTGTTACCATAAAGCAATTAATATCTTTGTTGTCGTTCAGACAGCGAAATTACAAAATTTAACAGTAGGTTTACATATAAATATTCCGAACTGGGCTCAGAGAAACCAGAAACAGGACTCGGTAAATAAAAGTGACAAGTATAAAAAAAATACAGCAAGCACAAATAATCTGTTCTATGTGTTCTCAAAAACTGTTAAGTCTATTTCATGTCTTTATACATCTAAAAGGGTTACAGTCTACCCGCATTAAAAAAAATTAAACCCCACTAATTATTGTCTAATCTGTTGAACATCGAGGTATACATTTAACACTACATTCAACAAAGCCTCTATGAAATGATCATCCAAACTTGAAAATGTACACAAATTTCAATTTACAATTGAAGTTTCAATAGTATTAGGTTAAAACATCAATCAATAATATATCATTACTAAATATAACCTTAAGACATAAACCTAATATAAAGCATTACTAACAGTACCTTCTTGGCCTCGGCGACAAGTGCGGCAGCTGCAGCGGCTCCACCAGCAGCAGCAGCGGCAGGAGGAGCTACGGCAACAGCGGCACCACCGGAAGCGCCAGCGTTCAAAACGAGATCGTCAATGCTCTTATTCTGAGCAAGTTTGGCGAATAAGCTTGGCCAGTATGATTCGACAGTGACGCCAGCAGCCTTCAAGATAGTGTTAATCTTCTCCGCCTACAAAAAAAAAAAAAGCAAAGAAATTTGAGATCTGAAAATGAATTTGGTAAATTAGAAAGATGATTAAATGGAAGATAATAAACTAACGGTGATTGTGATTCCATCATCGTGGAGCATCAAGATGGAGTAGATGCATGCTAACTCGCCGACACTCATGGTTGCGTATAGATTTGATCGCGAGCTGCTTCGGGTTTGTGGCACATAAACGATTCTAGGGTTTCGAATCCTCAGCTGCTGTGAAACGTGTGAATCAATGTAAATATGAATATATAGTGTTTAGGGTTTCTTCAGATTTGGATATCCATTGTTTGGGCCTTCAGATTATGTGGATTTTTCATTAAAAAAATATGGGCCTTTTTTAGGTAGGCTTCAACATACCAAATCATTCATTCTAAAAATCATGGTTATTTTTAAGAATAAATAATAATTAAAATCTTCAATTAAGCCAAAATAAAAAATAAAACAAAACTATGACTTTAAGAATGAACAAAAATTGGAATTTATAATTTTTAAGAATTATAATTGGAATTTATAATTATAACAAATATATAAATTATTTTTTATTATAGTTTGAGTGTCTGTATATTTTGACTTTTTACTGGTCATAAACACATCAATAGCTCTATTATTTCTTTAGTCAAAATATTATAATATAAAAATTTTCCATTTGGAACTCCAGAACAGCCTATATTGTTGTTGTTCTCTATTTTCACTCCACAAAGTCTTTTCTTATAAAATATGAAGGGTCAATACATCATTTTAATGATCATTATTTCTCCATTTACTTCTTTGTGTATTGCGATAAAAGATAAATTAAAATAAATAAAATCAAATACTGCACAAGTAACGATGAGATAGGGATTAATTAGTTTTGCCTTTTGAATGAAATATAATTAAGGGTCAATGGAGATAGTCTATCTAATTCAATAATCATTCATCCTACATAATAACAATATATCTCTTAGACACTTGTTAACATTTTATATTTTTTCATTTTATATTTTTTAGTTATTGTCCATTCAAACTTCCTATTTAAAATCGAGCGCAAGATCTTATCCTCAAACATGTATCTTTTTTCATCACACTTAAGTGATCATTGTGAATAGATTTAATATATATCACATAAGATCATTTTATCTTTTTTTCGTTTTAAACTCCAGTTCAACTTGCAAATGCTAATATCGTTAGATTCAACGTCTTATCTCAAGTTCAAATCCAATAGCTCACACTTGTGTGAGTTGATTATAGTGGAATTTACCACCTCATCTAATATATAAAAAAAAAAGTTCAATTTTTTTTAAAGATAAAAAATGATAATATAACCCATGTCAAGTTTGTTGACAAAAACTTGATCATGAAAAGGCAAAGGTAGATGTTATCTATAGATTTCAGAGGAACTATATATATTAGAGGAATTGGTTAAATCAGATGAATTTCCAAAGCCAATCCAAAATGAATCAAAAGATCGGCCTAACAACTCAGATCAAAAGCATCATGAATCCAAATCTGGATGGAAATACAAGTCCTCTCATTCAAATTATTTGTTTATAAAAAATGCAAATGATCATCGGAAAATCAGATCCGCTCTAGAGGAAACATCTATGAATAGACTACTATCTGAAGCTAAACCTACAACTATAGACCAAGCGTTATCAAATGATGGATGAATATTGGCTATGCAAGAAGAATTAAACCAATTCAAAAGGAATGACATATGTGATCTTGTCCGTAAGCCTAAAGAAAATAAGTCAACTGGAATCAAATGCCTTTTCATAAACAAACTCAACGTGAAAGGTTAAGTGGTTAGAAAAAAAGCTAGACTTGTAGGCAAATGATATAATCAACAGGAAGATATTAATTACATTGAGAATTTTGCCCCTAAAGCGAGGTTATAAGCTATCACACTTTTACTCTTTTTTGTTGTATTTAATAAAATTACTCTATATCAAATGGATATGAAGAGTGTCTTCTTAAATGGTTACATAAATGAAGAAGTGTATGTCAAACAAACTATTGACTTTGAGGATAATGAATTGGCATACCATGTTTTCAAACTAAAGAAATATTTGTATGGTTTAAAACAGGCTCCAAGAGCTTGATGTGATAGACTACACAATTTTCTATTAAAAAATGATTTTAAAATATTTGTGAGGTTGACACAACTTAATTTAAAAAATTATCTAAGAATGACTTTCTCATTGTCCAAATATATGTTGATGATAATATTTTTGGTTCAACTAACGACAAGATATTTGAGATGATGAATATATTGGTTCAACTAACGACAATATGCCTAGAGTTTTCTAAGCTAATGCATAATATATTTGAGATGACCATGATGGGAAACTTAAAATTATGTCTTGCAAATCAAATTCATCAAAACTCAGTATACTCATTCACCAAGCCAAATACATAACAAAATTGATTAAAAAGTTTAAAATGGATGATGGTAATGTCTTGTCTACTCATATGCATCCATTTTGTTCTCTTCAAAAAGACGAGTCATATCAAAAAGTATACAGAGAAATGATAGGTTTTCTTCTTTACTTAATTGTCGCCAGACCTGATGTTATGTTTAGCGTGTGTGTACGTCACATTTTAGTTTGTCCTATACAATCTCACTTAACAGGTGTTAAGAGGATATTTAGATGTATGAAAGACGTTGTTACATATTAGTAGGTGTATGTGATGCTGACTATGCTGGAGATAATCTAGAAAGGAAGAGCACTAGTGAAAATTGTACATTTCTTGATAATAATGATTTTAAAATTTATGAGAGTAACATTCCTATATTGTGACAATTCTTCAGCCATATATTTACCAAAACTCTATTTTACATTCAAGTGCGAAACATATAAAGATTAAACATCATTTCATAAGGAATTATATCTAGAAGCGTAACTTAAAAATTAATTTTGTTGAACTGATCATCAGTAGGCTGATATTTTCACAAAACACATTGTTGAAGAATGATTAAGTCTTGTAAACAAACATCTAAATGTTCTGTTTATTAAATAATGATGTTCAATTCTCTGTATGCCTTGTCTCTGGGAAAACAGAGTGAATGATTAAATACATGTTTGTTATGCCTCTAATGTCATTCAATTTATTTGTGCCTCTATTCATTCTAAATTCAATTAATCTTGAATGTGGACAATTTTCTTCTCATAAGGTGTAGATACTCTGACAAGTGTCTCACGTGTGCATCCAGTTGTGATGTTGAAAACTCAACTGTTTTTTGGCTATTCAAATAATTTATATTACTCACAATCAAGCACAACTCCCACACTTTTGTCTCTTTGCAAATCGTTAAACTTCCCCATTCTCCATGAATCTCTCCTTGTTCCATGGCTTAAAGTTCATCCCCAATCCCTCAAGTAGAAACTTCTCATATATTCCAACACTTCAATGCATCCTAGATCAACTTGAGGCTCTTCCCGAACTAAAGGTTGACTTCACAAACCTAACTAAGAATGAATTTGACTTCATTGAGGACCTTGATGAAGTATGTTGGTTTGAATATTTCAACCTGGAACAACAAGTTGCTTTGGACGTCCTAGTAATACTTCAAACTTCGATGGCGAGGTATCAAACCCTGTGTTGGGTCTTCTTATCAATATCACTCAGCAATCCCTTGCAACCTACACCAGATGCCCAAAAGAAGACGTGATGCTTGAAAATGGGATATAAGTTAAGAGTTGACTCATTTGAACTATTCGAAGATCCCAATGTGAACTCCAAGTATGTACACCTCAAACCCAAGTATAGAGGTCTATTCAAAATTCTTATTGGGTGTGTGGTGCCAAAAAGTGGGTCGGTGAACCATGTTAGTAAAGACCACAAGGATCTAATATAGAATATCTCTCAAAGAATCAAGACAGACATTCCTGGCATCATCCTAGAATGCATCAGGTCATGCGTGATCAACTCTAGGATCGAGAAAATCAAGTATACCCCTAACCCTAGACTAATAAATGTGGTACTTATGTTTACTTCTCTCATTCAAACTTCAGAGGAAGGTAGAGCTTTGAAGTAAATGAGGGGGAGAGAGAGAGAGCCAATACAATTCTTTATACAACAAAGCACACTAGAAAAACAATCAGAAGAACACATTTGTACATAAATCATCATCCATCCACCGGGTGACTTGAATGGAAGCGGTCAGTAGGTAAAGATGATGAATCAATACTGTTCATAAATTAAAAGTTTATTCAATAATAATAAGACCCCTACTCCGATAGGAACTATTAGTGTCAAAGGGGAAAATTCAGAGTAGCAGATAAACCTTATGAAACATTTTCCAAGATTAAATTCATCAGCTGGCCACTTATCAAAACCCAAATCACCAAAACCATCCCACATGTCTCATTTTGACATTTCACTTGTAACTCAAAAGTCATTGCAACTGCCTGAAGCAACGCCAACATTGAAGTGGGTGTCTTCCCATAATTCTCTTGACAGATAATGTGAGAGATAGCGATGAGAGTTTTCACTAGAAACTTGATGTTGATACCTCACTATCTTATTCCCATCTTTGGGATCCACTTCTCATATTTATGTTTTACAAGCTTTCCTCTAAATCAATGTTTCCAAACTTGGCTAATATAGTTAAGTAGTGGTGACCAAGAAATTATCAATTGAAAGGACGGTGGAAGGTGGTTCCCGTAGAAGAATTGGTTTACTGCTTAAAAGTTTTATTACATTTCAAACCTATAATTGTATCAATTGCCGTAAATACACTACATTTATAATATTATAGTTGCGTTACGGAGTACAATTCAGCAAAACATAGAAAACGCTACAGAAGTATATAATATTACTAACAATTTGCGGTTTTCCATCAACCAAAACATAATTGGTATAGTATTTTAAAATTAGATTCATATGAAAAAGCAAGGTTTCCGAAACAAATGCAAAAAGAAAATAAAAGCTTATCTTTCAGAAATAAGATTGTCTCGCAAATATATAAAAACCACCAAAATTCAACAATAAATTGTAATTGTTGAATGCTAAGACTCACTTAGATAAACAATTTATAAACAAAACAAGTGTCTCCAGAAAACACTCCTGGAAAGGAGTACAAGTCTGGATGACAAACTAAAAAGAAAAACCTAATCAAACAAACTAAAGCCCGTGTCATCGTCACTTTCTTCCTTTGCCTCTTCCTGCAAACACAAAATATGAAGCACATTCAGTTACTTATATACAATATCATATTAAGTAGCAAGTATGGACTGCATCAAGCTATAAGTTTTTTAGTACAATATACAATATGCAGTTAATAAAGTCTGTGCAGTGCTGATTACGAACTGCATAACCTATAATAATACTACATTAAACTCAATTAATGTGAGAGCAAAATAATACCCAAAAATACTATTACTAATTGTGGATAATTACACTCAAAGAACTATTAAGCTACAATTGATAGTTGAATTCCCAAATTTCAATGAAACTACAACAATCAAATTACAATCTTGTTACCATAAAGCAATTAATATCTTTGTTGTCGTTCAGACAGCGAAATTACAAAATTTAACAGTAGGTTTACATATAAATATTCCGAAATGGGCTCAGAGAAACTAGAAATAGGACTCGGTAAATAAAAGTGACAAGTATAAAAAAAGTACAGCAAGCACAAATAATCTGTTCTATGTGTTCTCAAAAACTATTAAGTCTATTTCATGTCTTTATACATCTAAAAGGGTTACAGTCTACCCGCATTAAAAAAAATTAAACCCCACTAATTATTGTCTAATCTGTTGAACATCGAGGTATACATTTAACACTACATTCAACAAAGCCTCTATGAAATGATCATCCAAACTTGAAAATGTACACAAATTTCAATTTACAATTGAAGTTTCAATAGTATTAGGTTAAAACATCAATCAATAATATATCATTACTAAATATAACCTTAAGACAGAAACCTAATATAAAGCATTACTAACAGTACCTTCTTGGCCTCGGCAACAGGTGCGGCAGCTGCAGCGGCTCCACCAGCAGCAGCAGCGGCAGGAGGAGCTACGGCAACAGCGGCACCACCGGAAGCGCCAGCGTTCAAAACAAGATCGTCAATGCTCTTATTCTGAGCAAGTTTGGCGAATAAGCTTGGCCAGTATGATTCGACAGTGACGCCAGCAGCCTTCAAGATAATGTTAATCTTCTCCGCCTACAAAAAAAAAAAAAAGCAAAGAAATTTGAGATCTGAAAATGAATTTGGTAAATTAGAAAGATGATTAAATGGAAGATAATAAACTAACGGTGATTGCGATTCCATCATCGTGGAGCATCAAGATGGAGTAGATGCATGCTAACTCGCCGGCACTCATGGCTGCGTATAGATTTGATCGCGAGCTGCTTCGGGTTTGTGGCACATAAACGATTCTAGGGTTTCGAATCCTCAGCTGCTATGAAACGTGTGAATCAATGTAAATATGAAATATATAGTGTTTAGGGTTTCTTCAGATTTGGATATCCATTGTTTGGGCCTTCAGATTATGTGGATTTTTCATTAAAAAAAATATGGGCCCTTTTTCAGGTAGGCTTCAACATACCAAATCATTCATTCTAAAAATCATGGTTATTTTTAAGAATAAATAATAATTAAAATCTTCAATTAAGCCAAAATAAAAAATAAAACAAAACTATGACTTTAAGAATGAACAAAATTGGAATTTTTATAATTTTTAAGAATTATAATTGGAATTTATAATTATAACAAAATATATAATTATTTTTTATTATAGTTTGAGTGTCTGTATATTTTGACTTTTTACTGGTCATAAACACATCAATAGCTCTATTGATTTCTTTAGTCAAAATATTATAAATATAAAAATTTTCCATTTGGAACTCCAGAACAGCCTATATTGTTGTTGTTCTCTATTTTCACTCCACAAAGTCTTTTCTTATAAAATATGAAGGGCCAATACATCATTTTAATGATCATTATTTCTCCATTTACTTCTTTGTGTATTGCGATAAAGATAAATTAAAATAAATAAAATCAAATACTGCACAAGTAACGATGAGATAGGGATTAATTAGTTTTGCTTTTGAATGAAATATAATTAAGGGTCAATGGAGATAGTCTATCTGATTCAATAATCATTCATCCTACATAATAACAATATATCTCTTAGACACTTGTTAACATTTTATATTTTTTCATTTTATATTTTTCAGTTATTGTCCATTCAAACTTCCTATTTAAAATCGAGCGCAAGATCTTATCCTCAAACATGTATCTTTTTTCATCACACTTAAGTGATCATTGTGAATAGATTTAAAATATATATCACATAAGATCATTTTATCTTTTTTTCGTTTTTAAACTCCAGTTCAACTTGCAAATGCTAATATCGTTAGATTCAACGTCTTATCTCAAGTTCAAATCCAATAGCTCACACTTGTGTGAGTTGATTATAGTGGAATTTACCACCTCATCTAATATATATAAATAAAAAGATCAATTTTTTTATAAGATAAAAATGATAATATAACCCATGTCAAGTTTGTTGACAAAAACTTGATCATGAAAAGGCAAAGGTAGATGTTATCTATAGATTTCAGAGGAACTATATATATTAGAGGAATTGGTTAAATCAGTTGAATTTCCAAAGCCAATCAAAATGAATCAAAAGATCGGCCTAACAACTCAGATCAAAAGCATCATGAATCCAAATCTGGATGAAATACAAGTCCTCTCATTCAAATTATTTGTTTATAAAAAATGCAAATGATCATCTGAAAATCAGATCCGCTCTAGAGGAAACATCTATGAATAGACTACTATATGAAGCTAAACCTACAACTATAGACCAAGCGTTATCAATGATGGATGAATATTGGCTATGCAAGAAGAATTAAACCAATTCAAAAGGAATGAAATATGTGATCTTGTCCGTAAGCCTAAAGAAAATAAGTCAACTGAAATCAAATGCCTTTTTCATAAACAAACTCAACGAGAAAGGTTAAGTGGTTAGAAAAAAAGCAAGACTTGTAGGCAAATGATATAATCAACATGAAGATATTAATTACATTGAGAATTTTGCCCCTAAAGCGAGGTTATAAGCTATCACATTTTACTCTTTTTTGTTGTATTTAATAAAATTACTCTATATCAAATGGATATGAAGAGTGTCTTCTTAAATGGTTACATAAATGAAGAAGTGTATGTCAAACAAACTATTGGCTTTGAGGATAATGAATTGGCATACCATGTTTTCAAACTAAAGAAATATTTGTATGGTTTAAAACAGGCTCCAAGAGCTTGATGTGATAGACTACACAATTTTCTATTAAAAAATGATTTTAAAATATTTGTGAGGTTGACACAACTTAATTTAAAAAATTATCTAAGAATGACTTTCTCATTGTCCAAATATATGTTGATGATAATATTTTTGGTTCAACTAACGACAAGATATTTGAGATGATGAATATATTGGTTCAACTAACGACAATATGCCTAGAGTTTTCTAAGCTAATGCATAATATATTTGAGATGACCATGATGGGAAACTTAAAATTATGTCGTGGAAATCAAATTCATCAAAACTCAGTATACTCATTCACCAAGCCAAATACATAACAAAATTGATTAAAAAGTTTAAAATGGATGATGGTAATGTCTTGTCTACTCATATGCATCCATTTTGTTCTCTTCAAAAAGACGAGTCATATCAAAAAGTATACAGAGAAATGATAGGTTTTCTTCTTTACTTAATTGTCACCAGACCTGATGTTATGTTTAGCGTGTGTGTACGTCACATTTTAGTTTGTCCCTATACAATCTCACTTAACAGGTGTTAAAGAGGATATTTACATGTATGAAAGACGTTGTTTACATATTAGTAGGTGTATGTGATGCTGACTATGCTGGAGATAATCTAGAAAGGAAGAGCACTAGTGAAAATTGTACATTTCTTGATAATAATGATTTTAAAATTTTATGAGAGTAACATTCCTATATTGTGACAATTCTTCAGCCATATATTTACCAAAACTCTATTTTTACATTCAAGTGCGAAACATATAAAGATTAAACATCATTTCATAAGGAATTATATCTAGAAGCGTAACTTAAAAATTAATTTTGTTGAACTGATCATCAGTAGGCTGATATTTTCACAAAACACATTGTTGAAGAATGATTAAGTCTTGTAAACAAACATCTAAATGTTCTGTTTATTAAATAATGATGTTTAATTCTTTGTATGGCTTGTCTCTGGGAAAACAGAGTGAATGATTAAATACATGTTTGTTATGCCTCTAATGTCATTCAATTTATTTGTGCCTCTATTCATTCTAAATTCAATTAATCTTGAATGTGGACAATTTTCTTCTCATAAGGTGTAGATACTCTGACAAGTGTCTCACGTGTGCATCCAGTTGTGATGTTGAAAACTCAACTGTTTTTTGGCTATTCAAATAATTTATATTACTCACAATCAAGCACAACTCCCACACTTTTGTCTCTTTGCAAATCGTTAAACTTCCCATTCTCCATGAATCTCTCCTTGTTCCATGGCTAAAAGTTCATCTCCAATCCCCTCAAGTAGAAACTTCTCATATATATTCCAACACTTCAATGCATCCTAGATCAACTTGAGACTCTTCTCGAACTAAAGGTTGACTTCACAAACCTAACTAAGAATGAATTTGACTTCATTGAGGACCTTGATGAAGTATGTTGGTTTGAATATTTCAACCTGGAACAACAAGTTGCTTTGGACGTCCTAGTAATACTTCAAACTTCGATGGCGAGGTATCAAACCCTGTATTGGGTCTTCTTATCAATATCACTCAGCAATCCCTTGCAACCTACACCAGATGCCCAAAAGAAGACGTGATGCTTGAAAATGGATATAAGTTAAGAGTTGACTCATTTGAACTATTCGAAGATCCCAATGTGAACTCCAAGTATGTACACCTCAAACCCAAGTATAGAGGTCTATTCCAAATTCTTATTGGGTGTGTGGTGCCAAAAAGTGGGTCGGTGAACCATGTTAGTAAAGACCACAAGGATCTAATATAGAATATCTTTCAAAGAATCAAGACAGACATTCCTGGCATCATCCTAGAATGCATCAGGTCATGCGTGATCAACTCTAGGATCGAGAAAATCAAGTATACCCGTAACCCTAGACTAATAAATGTGGTACTTATGTTTACTTCTCTCATTCAAACTTCGGAGGAAGGTAGAGCTTTGAAGTAAATGAGGGGGTGAGAGAGAGAGCCAATACAATTCTATATACAACAAAGCACACTAGAAAAACAATCAGAAGAACACATTTGTACATAAATCATCATCCACCCACCGGGTGACTTGAATGGAAGCTGTCAGTAGGTAAAGATGAGGAATGAATACTGTTCATAAATTAAAAGTTTATTCAATAATAATAAGACCCCTACTCCGATAGGAACTATTAGTGTCAAATTGGGAAAATTCAGAGTAGCAGATAAACCTTATGAAACATTTTCCAAGATTAAATTCATCAGCTGGCCACTTATCAAAACCCAAATCACCAAAACCATCCCACATGTCTCATTTTGACATTTCACTTGTAACTCAAAAGTCATTGCAACTGCCTGAAGCAACGCCAACATTGAAGTGGGTGTCTTCCCATAATTCTCTTGACAGATAATGTGAGAGATAGCGATGAGAGTTTTCACTAGAAACTTGATGTTGATACCTCACTATCTTATTCCCATCTTTGGATCCACTTCTCATATTTATGTTTAACAAGCTTTCTCTAAATCAATGTTTCAAACTTGGCTAATATAGTTAAGTAGTGGTGACCAAGAAATTATCAATTGAAAGGACGGGTGGAAGGTGGTTCCCGTAGAAGAATTGGGTTACTGCTTAAAAGTTTTATTACATTTCAAACCTATAATTGTATCAATTGCCGTAAATACACTACATTTATAATATTATAGTTGCGTACGGAGTACAATTCAACAAAACATAGAAAACGCTACAGAAGTAAATAATATTACTAACAATTTGTGGTTTTCCATCAACCAAAACATAATTGGTATAGTATTTTAAAATTAGATTCATATGAAAAAGCAAGGTTTCCGAAACAAATGCAAAAAGAAAATAAAAGCTTATCTTTCAGAAATAAGATTGTCTCGCAAATATATAAAAATCACCAAAATTCAACAATAAATTGTAATAGTAGAATGCTAAGACTCACTTAGATAAACAATTTATAAAACAAAACAAGTGTCTCCAGAAAACACTCCTGGAAAGGAGTACAAGTCTGGATTGACAAACTAAAAAGAAAAACCTAATCAAACAAACTAAAGCCCATGTCATCGTCACTTTCTTCCTTTGCCTCTTCCTGCAAACACAAAATATGAAGCACATTCAGTTACTTATATACAATATCATATTAAGTAGCAAGTATGGACTGCATCAAGCTATAAGTTTTTTAGTACAATATACAATATGCAGTTAATAAAGTCTGTGCAGTGCTGATTACGAACTGTATAACCTATAATAATACTACATTAAATTCAATTAATGTGAGAGCAAAATAATACCCAAAAATACTATTACTAATTGTGGATAATTACACTCAAAGAACTATTAAGCTACAATTGATAGTTGAATTCCCAAATTTCAATGAAACTATAACAATCAAATTACAATCTTGTTACCATAAAGCAATTAATATCTTTGTTGTCGTTCAGACAGCGAAATTACCAAATTTAACAGTAGGTTTACATATAAATATTCCGAATTGGGCTCAGAGAAACCAGAAACAGGACTCGGTAAATAAAAGTGACAAGTATAAAAAAATACAGCAAGCACAAATAATCTTTTCTGTAACACCCCGTTTTTCAAAGCGAGGGTGTATTTTTTTTTTAAAAGTAATTAAATACACCAAAAATACATAAATGGTACTTTAAAATTATGGGTCTTACATTACTACCCCCTAAAATTAGTTTTCGTTCCTCGAAACTATGCATCGATAAATAACTCTGGGTGTTGTTCTCTCATCTTGCTCTCCAATTCCCAAGTCGCATCTCCAGTAATTGGGTTCCAAATCACCTTGACCAACGAAACATCCTTGGTCCTCAACCGCTTAATCTTCCTGTCATCAATTCTCACGGGTGGTACTTCGAACGACAGGTTATCCTTTAGCTGGATTGTGTCTGGTTCGATCA
The DNA here is from genome assembly GCA_002896215.2 of Cicer echinospermum. Classification (NCBI taxonomy): domain Eukaryota; kingdom Viridiplantae; phylum Streptophyta; class Magnoliopsida; order Fabales; family Fabaceae; genus Cicer; species Cicer echinospermum. The sequence continues at coordinate 20,608 of PGTU02004284.1, forward strand.
CGTGAGATGGATCTGCGAGATATTTCCGCAACTGTGACACATGAAACACGTCATGAATATTGGACAGTATCGGAGGTAATGCAATCCGATAAGCAACCGGCCCAATTCGTGCAGAAATCTGATATGGTCCAATGAATTTCGGAGTCAACTTCTTCGATTTCAAGGCTCTACCTACTCCAGTAGTAGGTGTGGCTCTCAGAAACACATGGTCACCCTGTTCGAATTCCAAAAGTCTGCGACGCTTGTCCGCATAACTCTTCTGACGATCTTGTGAAGTCTTCATTTTCTCCTTGATCTTCCTTACTTTAGCTGTGGTCTGTTGCACCATCTCTGGTCCGACAATCATATTCTCACCGTCTTTATACCAACACAAGGGCATTTGACACTTGCGCCCATATAAAGCCTCATATGGTGCCATTCTAATACTTGCGTGGAAACTATTGTTGTAAGTGAACTCAATCAACGGGAGTACATCATCCCAGCTTCCCCTATCATCTAATACACATGCTCTCAACAGATCTTCCAAGGACTGATTCGTCCTTTCAGTCTGTCCGTCCGTTTGTGGATGGTAAGCTGAACTCAATCGTAGCTTCGTTCCTAATGCTTCGTGCAATGCTCCCCAAAAATGCGATGTGAACTTTGGATCACGGTCTGATACAATACTCGATGGACCCCGTGTAACCTCACAATTTCAGCAATGTAGATCTCCGTTAGCTGATCTACCTTATAGGTGGTCTTTACCGGCAAAAAGTGAGCAGATTTAGTTAGTCGATCCACTATCACCCATATGGAATCATTCTTTCTCCTCGTCTTTGGTAATCCGGTTATAAAATCCATGGAAATGCTGTCCCACTTCCATTCAGGTATATCTAAAGGTTGCAACATCCCAGCAGGTCGCTGATGTTCCACCTTCGCTTTCTGACAAGTTAGACAAGTGGATACATATTCCGCCACATGTTTCTTCATTCCTGGCCACCAATAATTCTGCCTCAAATCCTGATACATCTTTGTTGCTCCAGGATGAATACTCAGCTTACTCTTATGCGTCTCTTCTAAAATCGTTTTCCACATATCTGTAATTTCTGGTACACAAATCCTACCATTACACCGCAAAACATTATCTGTCCCAATCTGGAACTCAGTCGTCTTCCCTTGTACTATTAGATTCCTCTTCTCTTGAATTAAGACGTCATCCTGAGAATTCGCAATGTCTTCAAGTAGTCCACTCGAGATTTTAATCATCCCGAATTTCAAAATTCCCGGTGCAAACTCTACGTTCAAGTGCAGGTCTCTAAAAGCTTCCCACAACTCTTGTTGTCTAGCCATAATTAGTGAAGACACCGATACACTTCTTCTGCTCAACGCATCAGCCACTACATTGGCCTTCCCAGGGTGGTACTGCAGTGTGAAATCAAAATCCTTGAGAGTCTCCATCCATCGTCTCTGGCGCATGTTCAACTCCTTCTGATCAAACAAATATTTCAAGCTTTTTATGGTCACTGAACACGGTGAACGTGCACTCATATAAATAGTGCCTCCAGATCTTCAATGCGAAAACAACTGCGGCAAGCTCCAAATCATGGGTAGGATAGTTTCTCTCATGAATCTTCAATTGTCTTGAGGCATAAGCCACAGCTTTCTTGTGTTACATCATAACACATCCCAACCCCTGGTGAGATGCATCACAGTAAACTTCATAGGGTTCTTCTGATTGCGGTAATACCAATACAGGTGGGGTCGTCAATTTTCACTTTAGTAACTGGAAGTTTTCTTTACACTTCTCCGTCCATGCGAACGGTTGATCTTTTCTGACACAACTTAGCAAAACCCTCGATAAACCTCCTGCAATACCCTGCCAGTCCTACAAAACTCCGTATGTCGGTGACAGTCTGAGGTTGTTTCCAAGCAAGAACCGCCTCAATCTTAGCCGGATCTACAGCGATTCCTTCCTTGGTTATCACATGTCCCAAGAAATTCACTTTCTCTAGCCAAAATTCACACTTCGACATATTGGCATACAATCGCTTCTCGCGTAAAATCTCAAGAACTTGTCGTAAATGTTCTCCATGCTCTTCTTCAGTCCTTGAATAAATCAATATATCATCAATGAATACCACCACGAATTTATCAAGGAATGAATTAAGATTCTGTTCATTAGTAGTCCATGAAAATTGCCGGTGCATTGGTAACTCCAAACGGCATAACCAGGTATTCATAATGCCCATAGCGGGTTCTGAAAGCTGTTTTCTGAATGTCTCCTTCCCTTACTCGAATCTGATGGTAACCCGACTTCAAGTCAATCTTCGAAAATATCGCGGCCCCTCTCAATTGATCCATCAAATCATCGATTTGTGGCAAAGGATAACGATTCTTAATAGTTGCCTTGTTAAGCTGTCTATAATCCACACATAAGCGCGAGCTTCCGTCCTTCTTTTTAACTTGCAAAATTGGAGCTCCCCACGGTGATACACTTGGTCTGATGAATTTCTTCTCCAACAAGTCTTCAATTTGGTTTTTGAGCTCATTTAATTCCAATGGCGACATTCGATAAGGTGCCATTGAAATAGGTCCCGTTCCTGGGTGCAAATCAATAAAGAATTCCACTTCTCTTACGTGGCAATCCTGGAATTTCCGTTGGAAATACATCCCGATACTCGTTGACAAGTATCACATCTTCTATATCCACATTTATCTTTGCCTCCACATTTGCCAGAGACAAAAACTCATGAGTCCCTTCACTTAGCGACACTCGGAGTTTGTTAGCAGCTAAAATACTTAACAACTCCTGGTTCGGGGAAAAGAACCAATTTACGAGCACAATCCAAGATCACATAATGATAAGACATCAATCCATACCGAGGATGACCTCGAGTGATTGTAGCGGTAAACAAATTTAAATTAACCAAGAAATCCCTATTCTGTATAGTCATTCGACATTGTAAACAATGCCGAATTTACGGTCAAAGTCTTAGCAGGTGTGGAAACAACCAAATCAAAAGGTAAAGCAGACACAGATAACTTCAAGCGGTTCACACAATCCATAGCAATGAAGGAATGGGTTTGCCCCGAATCAAAGAGTGCAGTTAGAGTGTTACCTGCAATCTCACAGTCACGCTGAATCAGATTACCAGATGGATTCCCCTCTTCAGCACTCACACAATAAATGCGTCCTCTAGCAGTAGGACGGGTAGCCCTAGCTACATTTACCACTGGTTCCACCTTTGGAGCCGTGAAATCCTTGCCATGTGCCCGACTTCCGACAATTGTGACAGGTGGGGACGTTAGCGGTACAAGCACTAGCATAGTGTCCTTCTCCCCCACATCGGAAACATCGAAGCACTTGCCCCAAATGCCTCCCGAAATTCTAGTTCCCCGGGCGACTCTGCCACCGTTGTTATTCTGTGGTCGATTATAAGGTTTAGCAACTTGCTTTCCCTTTTTCTGATAATTCACCCGACTAGGGCTCCCGAATTAAAATTCCTCCTCGGCTAGCCCTCTTGTTTTTCATATCTTCCACATCTCTACATTTTCTCTACTAGCGCTTGGAAACATTGAATTCCCAAGGTAAGACGGAGTCTTGAATCTCATACTTCAGTCCGTCTTGGAAACGATGACACATGAATGGTTCATCAATCTTCACGGAAGAACCTGAAATGCCTCGATAGCGATTCAAACTTAGCGGCATATTCGCCCACAGTCATGCTTCCCTGGTGAAGTTTCAGAAAATCATCACCAGTTTAGTCCTGGTACTCATCGGGAAGTATTTGTCTAAAAATTCCTTTTGAATGATTCCCAGTTCACCTCCTTGTGTGCTGCTCCCATCAATAACCTTGCACTCCTCCACCAGTACTCAGCATCCCCCACAGCATGTAAAGTGGCATAGCTGACCCTTCACTCCCGCCTGACAATTTATCATTTTTCAAAGATCTTCTCCACTTCTTGATCCATTGATCCGCCTTCTCTGCATTCTCATCCCCCTTAAACTTAGGAGGATTGTAACGACGGAAGTCTTCTAACCCTCTTGACTCTGCAGCACGGATCTCTCTTCCCCTCTTTTCAAGATCCCGTTGAGTCTTGCAGCAGTCTGTGCAGCAACAGAAGCATCATGTTATTCATAGCCTCCGCCATTTGATCATTCCTATTAGCGTTGGCTCTCGGAGCGTCATTCCTTCTTGGCGGCATGGTTTCCTATACAACCATTATCAAGTAGAGTCTTAACACTACTTCAAATAATTCCAAACTAACGTCCGACTATAACAACACATAATAAACATATTGGACTTGACCACTCAAGTCACCTAAACCGACACATGATCAGATAACAACTCCTAACCTATAGGTCAACCTACAATCTATAACCAAGGTTCCCACAGCTCCCAAGGAAAACCAAACCAAAGCTCTGATACCACAATGTAACACCCGTTTTCAAGCGAGGCGTGTATTTTTTTTTTTAAAGTAATTAAACTAAAACAGGAAATAAATAAGAAATGATTTTGGATAAATAATTGATCCATTATAATTTAAGCAGCGGAAAGTTTCTCCAGATATATATATCCAAAACATTTACACAACAAACAAATGGTACATGGAACCCATTCAAAATAGATTCAAACTGACATATTAGTATAAGTACAGTTTTCCAAACTAAAATACTCATTCCAAAAAGAATAAGGACACCTAGTCCCTATACATCATCTTAATCTTGATCCATCCTACCAAAAAGCATATACACCCTGAGTGATCTCCACGCGCCCCGTGAGATCCTCCTAACGTAACTGCACGTCAACGCTTCCCATCTCCATTCCCGTCCGAGTAGGGAGGTAGAACCGGTGGACCGTCCTGACTCTCATCTGGAGGGAAAGCCAGATTTCCACTAATAATTGTAAAGGGTCACCAAACCAAAAATAACAGTTAACACATAGCAATTAAGTTTTTAAATTTTCAAAATAACTGTTCAACTAAGCATCACCTAACAGGATTTTCAATATGCGAAAAGTTCATACAATACATTGCCAAATTTAAAATTGAAGGTAAAATGAAGTTCTAATCTCCTAATTAACACATAACAAATCAAGACATGGATAAGTTATATGAGTAAATCAATCATCTAACTCAAACTGAGGATTTTCACTGAGCCAATCGATTGGGAAATCGATTGGGGTGAAGGTTTAGTGAAAACAGAATCCTGGCTGAATCAATCGATTTGGCAACGATTGAGTGAGTACTGAGCCCCCAGTTTTTAAGCCAATGGATTTCCAAACGATTTGGTCGAATATGTGAGTCCCTGACTTAAGGCCCAATCGATCTGGGCAATCGATAATTCGTAAATGATTTCGAAAACTGATTGACAAAATCGATGCTAATCGATTTGTCCATTTGGGCAAGTCCCTGTTTACTATCCAATCGAATGGGAAATCAATTTTCCCTGATCATTTTTCCAAAAATTCATGAATTAACTCAAGTCATTCCTAATGATGTCCACAACCTAACACTTAGCAATTACTACGCCGATTACCACGGACAAATTGGGTTGTCGACTTAGTTTCTACAAACCATCACACTTACACACAATAATCAACACATAACACTTAGCACTTTCAACGCAATTACCACAACGACTCAAATTCAAATCACTCAATCATAAAACCAAATCAACCACGACTCGCGTGCAAGCACCCTAATGCAATGCGTATATGCCAAATGCATGGACTCGGAATTCCAAACCAAAACCCTCCTCAAGGCCCGTAAATATAATTGTACCGCCTATCGCAGGCCAAAGTACCAATTACGAAGTGCCAACCTATCACGGGTCAGCACGATTTTAAAACAAAATGCGTAAATCATAAACGTACACCTATCACGGGTCAATACAGTACCGAGGTGTCACCTATCACGGTCAAACGAATGATTTACTAAAAGAAAAAAGCGTGAATCATAACGTACCGCCTATCACAGACCAGTACTATTTACCGAGGTGCCACCTATCACGGTCAGCACAATTCACAAAAACGTAAATCGTAAACATACCACCTATCAGGGTCAGTACAGTGTACCAAGGTGTCACCTATCACGGCTTAGTCAACACGATTTACCAAAAAATGTAAATCGTAAACGTACCACCTATCACGGGTCAGTTACATTACCAAGGTGTCACCTATCACGGGTCAAACACAATTTACCAAATGAAATGCTATGAGCATAACGGACCCTATCCACAACATCGTTAAGCAAATGCAGATATTAAAAGATTCCCCATTTTTAAATACCCATTTAACTTTAAACGACTTTCACAGCAGACATTAAGTAACCAAGACATAAGAGATTCCCCATTCTTAACGCCCAGTTACTTTAAACGGATTTTCAAAATAACATAAATAATAAGTCATTAAGAGGATTCCCCATTCTAAATACCGATTTATCTAATATGATTTTTCAAAACTAAACGTTAAGCAAACCGACATATTAAGAGATTCCCCATTCTTAATATACTTTTGACCTCTAACGATTTTCACACAAAACACTTCAGTAAACAGACCATTCAGCGAGATTCCCCATTCTTAATACTCATTTACCGAAACGATTTTCAAAAACGATAGTTAAGTAACCGAGACATTAAGAGTTCCCCATTCTAACGCCCAGTTTAACTTAAAACATTTCCTCAAACGCACATTAAGTAAACCGATTATTAAAAGATTCCCCATTTTTAATACTCGTTTAACTCTAATGTTTTTCAAATCCACAAAGAAACAACTCAAACTACTCTCACATTCAAACCATAATTCACAACAAACACACCAATAACAAACATCAAGTATGGACACGCCAAATACAACGAAACACAAATCAACACAAACATGACACCCAATGCATCAGACTGCATTTACTCATATCATTTAACACAATGACTCAAATTCATTTACCACGAAACATTCATCAATATAAACAAAACCTAACTCTAAGTTTTTACCCGTAACGCATTAGATTCGTTTTTCCCCAAAACGATACATAAATCCTAACAAATTCCTTCCCACACAACCACAGATAAGTCCCTAATGCAAACTAAAGTTTGAAAGAGCCCTTACCTTACGGTTAGCTCATAACGTGCGTTTTCCGGTACGCGAGTAAGCCATGGTAAAATCTTCAGCTCGAACTTCGCCTCCAAAATAGGCTCCCCTAGCACCGTGCGGTGGTAGTTGAGCAACTTTCCCTTCTAACTCTTTGCGAAATGAGCTTGGATCTTGAAGAAAGGAGGGTTTGTTTTGGTCTCAAATACCGTTTTCTTCGTTTTCGATCAAAGAGGAAGAGTGGAGTTGCGAAATCCTTGTTCTAACTCTCACCCAACCTTGGGTTACTAGTTTTTTGAAGAAAAAAGGGCGACGAAAATGAAAATGGAGAAAGGAGGGAAATTGGT
>PGTU02004285.1:0-13644 GCA_002896215.2 Cicer echinospermum
GTTCTGCGTCAGATTTTCAAACACTACACATGTCTGGTTTCAAAAATGCAATTTTGTCCTTTATTTGATCGGGTGTACGAAAATTGCCTAAAAGTCTAGATGAAATCGAGGGAGAAGGAGACCCTTGAAGAATTCTTCAAAATTTATAACTGTGTTTCGGGTTCCGCGTCAAATTTCCAAACATCTAGCTCGTCGTCTGGATTTGGTCGCATTTGTTAGTGGTAATCGTTTGCCGAAGACCCAAAATGATTTCCATCGTTATTTAATTTTTGTATTATCGAGGTTCAGAATTTCAAAACTAGCGTCTTGTTGAAATTAAGGATTTCTCCATTTTGCAAGAAAATCTCCAAAAAGTCATACGAAATCGAGATTCTGGCGACCTTTTTAGGATTCTCTCCAAAATATGATAACAATGTTTCTCATTTCGGGCCAGATTTCAAACACTAGACATCGCTGGCTGAAAATATAGATTTGGTCCATTTTTGTCACGAGGGGTGATGATAAATCAGCCGAAAAGACCAAATGAAATCGCCGACCGAGAGACCCTTATAGCCATCTCTTCTAAATTTATTACTGTATTTCCGGGGTCCATGTCATAATTCAAACACTATCCTCATCTGGTCCGAAAATACGGATAGTCTAGTGGTATGAAAATCGCCCGAAAAGTCCAGATGAAATCGAGGACCAGGAGACGATGGCTAGTGTTTGAAATCTGACACGGAACCCGAAACACAGTAATAAGTTTAGGAGAAAATGCTATAAGAGTCTTCTGGTCTTGGATTTCATCTGGACATTTCAGGCAATTTTCATGTTGTGACACCCTAAACCCAAAATAATATATATAATAATTTTATATCATATTTCTATAAAATTTGCAGCGGATAAATAAAAATATGTTTCCAAGAAATAAAAATTTTAATTTTTAATTTAGGATACCACGTTCTCAAAAAATCAAAAGGAACACCTGTACTTCTTTACTCCATAGTGCAATCTCAATAAGCTTGAATTAAGTATAATTACTTGATTAATTCTAAAAACCTACTAGTATTATATGGTTTTCATACAAAAGTCGTTTCAAAATAAATAAGTAAAATACAAATTACAACCCTTATTCCCGGTATCACTATCAAAAGTGGGGTTCCTCCCAAATTGAACTTCAAGACTTATTAACACTGTAACAACTGCGATTTCGCAAACGCAGGGGCCAAGCCAGTCCAAACACAAACAACGAAGGAGGTGAGTTTCAAAATCATGTTAATATAATAATATAAGTAAGAAGAACACGCAACAATCATAATAGACCGTATCATAATCACATTACGATATATCAAAATATTTAGTAAATAGTATCAATATTATAACATCAAATTCACTCAAGTAAGATAATCATCTCATTAAATATGCATCAAATCATCTAAGAGTAATTATTATACTTTGAAACACATCATCACCACAAAACAATCACAAGTAAATGCAATGCTATGCATGAGCTTAGACTCTACTTCACAATGTGATATACCATTCTAACTCTAAAGTACTTGGTTAGGAGGCTTGAAACTCTGCCACCATCCCGGTGGACGGAAAATTCAAATTGGCCATGTCCTCATAGATCCCCTCAACTCAACCCGAAACACATATACGCGACAGTCGAGGTAAACGTGTGTTGCGTGTAGCTCCCCAACATTTGGAGTGCGACCTCCAGGTCACCTAGGAATCCCACTCGAATACCTCCAAGGTCTAACAACTCTTCCTTAAGGCCGACAGCAGACCGCCACGATCAGGCTCATTCAGTTGTACTTCCCCAGAATCACTAGGCTTGGTCAGGCCTCCACTAATATGATGACAAATATATCTCCACTTCACAAATTCACAATATTTATTTCTCACCTTGTTGGTATATGATACTCATTTAAAATTGTCATCTCAAACACAAATCGAATCACCATTATTTCATCAACTATGGGGTTCATTCAATATTCTCATCACAATATCACTATCATTAATCATATCTCATCACAGAAATCATCAAAATTTTATAGAATCAATATCATCAATAAAACATCATCATTATCATCACATAAACTTATCATAGATTTTATTATAAATCAACATCATCATCAAATTAACTTAAATTATACCTACATTCACAAAACTCATTAATCAAACATAATGCACTAAATTCATTTGAAATTAAATATCAAATGATATCAAATATCACAATAACATCAATCGTTCTAACTCGACTGTTTATGGTAAAACGTTAAAAATAGTTTACGAGAAGATACTCTAAAAACTAATTCAAAATTCGGTCAAGGAACTACCATAACCATATCAGAAAACAAATCATTGGATAAAATAGAAATTTTCACACGGTGTTTGGCGTTGGTTTCACTCAAATCAGACTTACGGTGAAGGAGAACAGTTCAAACTAAATAATTTAACAAGCAGAGAAGTCGGGGATTTTAGAGAGAAATTTGGATGGTTAAAAATCGAGGAAGTATGTTTATTTGACTACCTAATGAATAAAATGACATACGAAATTTGACGACGAACAGAGAAAACTTTTCATGAACATTATCGATCGTCGGTGTCAAACTATAGGTTGTTGTTGTATTTCTCTTTGGTTCTACGCTACTGCAGCTCCTTTCTTACTTCTCTTATTTTATTTTATTAACATAATTAGCGGTTAACATAAATGGGTCAAGCCCATTTGTCCCTTATTAATATATGTTTATATTATTATTTTTATTTTCTAAAATAAATTAATTGTTACTGGTTAATCCTCATTTTTTAATACTCTTCCAACATCATTAAATTTTCAAAACATTACTAATATTTCATAATTAATATATGCTAAATTAGAGTAATTAAAATATCAATATAAAAAAACATATTACTAATAATTAAAACTCACATTCAAAATAATATCTACAATTATACTTATTTCTCAAAATACTCACATTATAATAATACCATCATATTAGAAAATAGTCAAAATTATAAAATAAATAAATATTACACCAACACTTTATATTAATTACTAAATCATAATAAATATATATAAAATCACAATGTCATAAAAAAGTAGATAAAAATAAAAGAAATCAAACACAATATCAATCTATCTCAAGATATTATTTATAAAAAAATAACTAAAAATAGAAAGTAGTTATAAATAATGAAATATAACTACGTCATACTTAATATCAGTCAAATGCCACAAAAATATTACATTACATTGAGTACACGTATATACACGTAAATCGCATAATTCTTTTCTTTAAACTATATATACACTAAAATACTATATTTATCATTAAAAAAAAGATCAAAGAGTAAAATATATATTTATTAATTTATATCGCTCATCGTAATCTAATATTTATAAAACTAGCACATCTAGAAATCATGCCTATAAGGAAATTAATCATAACTAATCAACATATATTAATATTCAACTTACTGCCTCAAGATTCAAACTTAGTCTATAATTATATTTAAGACATTCAATCTCCAATTGAGCCACAACATGTAAAAAATCAACTAACATTTTCATGATAGACTAACATGACAAAATAAATCAATTACACACATAACATTTATCATTCAATTATCAATAAAATGTCTATCACATTTTACATTCAATTATGAAATAAAATACGATAGAGTTATTCACTGCAATTTACATATAAAACATAACATATAGATGTTGTCAATATTAATGTAGTTCATTAGTTTGGTTAAATGAAAGACATTTCAAGTACGTTGTCAATTTCAACTACAAACCAAATATTACTAGTTTTACTCCTTAAATAGAGTCTAAATCCAATCACCAAACATCCAACAAATTTAACTTAGATCTGACAAAGAGCAATTTTTTTAAAATATTAAAAACATCTAACAACTTTATAATATTATAATAGGTTTACATCATTACCCTATAAAACATAATTTGTATATATATCAAGGAGAAAGCAAAAAAACTAATATAGAGAATTGTTTCCAATAACATATATTTAATAATTAAAATTCATTCAATTGATATAGCCAATGACATGTTTTTTTTTTTAACTATTTAAAAATAAATTAAAAGGTACTTCTATACAAAATAATGAGTTATTCGAATTCAAACATGGATAATTAAAAGTATCTTTAACGTGGTTTAGGAGTGCGAAGGCGGCGCCACAACTCGTACTCCTTACTTCAAGTTAAAAATTCACTTAATTACACATTGACAATAGTTATTGGTAATTTACAACTAGTTACAACAACAAGGAAATGACACTAGTATCAATATATAATCAATAATCCGATTGAAGAAATATAGAACTATTTCACTTTTAGATGCTCTTGACTACTTCTAACTCTATACACCAATTCCCAACAATTAGAACACTTGAAACACGAATAATTTAATATTTACATATCATATACACATTCAATAACTAAATCCAAAAAATACACCAAGATTTTACGTTCACTCATAATCAAACGATGATTCAAAAAGTGAAACATATTCTCATAGAGGTCTAATTGCTCAAATTGATCACGATTAATTTTCTTTTGAGTTAACCATCACTTAAAAGTTACAACAAATGGAGAAGCATACATAGATTTTCTAAGTAGAAAGATAAGATAAATAATTATTTACTAGAAGATATAGTACAGTACCAAACCAATTTAAATCAGTAGTGCAAAAACCACTCTCAAGGTTACACATCATTCTAAAAATTATTTCTAGACTAAATTATTATTAAGAAAATATTACTAACCATTTAGCAGCCCAAAATAATTAAATTGAGAATTCCAAATTTCATTAATTATTTTCTTCATAACTCAAGTCTAAATAACAACTACTAGATAAATCACATTTCAAATACAATACAAATAACATAAATCACTGAATATTTTTAAAATCTAAAGATTTCTAATATTTATTCATATTTTAATCATCAAAAAACACATTTTTAATAGTTCATCACTATAAAACTATAGGTTGTTGTTGTGTTCTCTTTGGTTCTACGCTACTACAGCTCCTTTCTTAACTTTTCTTATTTTTATTTTATTAACATAAATGGGTCAACCCATTTGTCCCTTATTAATATAGTTTACTATTATTATTTTATTTTCTAAAAACAAAATTAATTGTTACTTTAAATCTCATTTTTTTAATACTCTCCAACATCATTAAATTTCAAAACATTACTAATTTCATAATAAATATATGCTAAATTAGAGTAATTAAATAATCAATATAAAAAAACCGATATTACTAATATATTAAACTCACATTCAAAATAGTACTGCAATTAATATTATTCTCAAAATACTCACATTATAATAATATCATCATATTAGAAAATAGTCAAAATTATAAAAATAAATAAATATTACACCAACACTTTATATAAATTACTAAATCATAATAAATATATATAAATCACAATGTGATAAAAGTATATAAAAAAAAAGAAATCAAACACATATCAATTCTATTCAAGATATTATCTTATAAAAAAAATAACTAAAAATAGCAAAGTAGTTTATAAATAATGAAATATAACTACGTGCATACTTAATATCAGTCAAACGCACACAAAAAATTACTACATGAATTGAGTAACACGTATATACACGTAAAATCGCATAAAATCTTTTGCGGTGTTACACATGCCCCCTGTCTAAATGGACCGATATATGTATTTTCGACAAGATGATGAATAGTGTTTGAAATTGACGCGGAACTCGAAACACAATTATATATTTAGAAGAAGAATGCTATAAGGTCTCTCGATCCTCGATTTCATCTGGACTTTTTGGGTTCGGACCAGACGATGGCTATGCTTAAATCTGATGCAGAACCCGAACACTGTTATATATTTAGGAGAAGAATTTTATAAGGGTCTCCTGGTCCTCGATTTCATTAGACTACTCGGGGCAATATTCGTACACCCGACAAAAGTACCGAAATCCCTATTTTCGAACAAGAAGATGGATAGAGTTTGAAATCTAGGCGGAACCGCAAAAACAGTTATAAACTTAGGAGAAGAATGCTATAAGAGTCTCCTGGTCATCGATTTTCATCTGGACATTTCGCGCGATTTTTGTACCACTCGATAAAAAGATCAAATTCGTATTTTCGAACAAGATAAATGGCTAGTGTTTTAAATCTGAAGTGGAAACCGAAACTAATTATAAATTTAGAAAGAAGAATTTAATAAGAAATGTTAAAATTTAAGAAGAAATGTTATAAGAGTTTCGTACCCCTCGACAAATGGACCCAAATCTGTATTCAAAAACAAGACGATGGATAGTGTTTCAAATATGACGCGGAACCCGAAACACAGTTGTAAATTTAGGGAAAAAGGCTATAAGAGTCTTCTGGTCCTCGAATCATTAGACATTTCGGAAAGTTTCGTGCTATCCGACAAAAAAGGACGAAATCCGTATTTTCGAACAAGATGATGCTAGTGTTTGAAATTTATGCGGTACCCGAAACTCAGTTATAAACTTAGGAGAAGAATCTATAAGGGTCTCGCGTCGTCGATTTTATCTAGGCTTTCTCGGGTGATTTTTGTAACACCAAACAAAAATCCTTATTTTCGAACAAGACAATTGCTAGTGTTTGAAATCTGAGGCGAACCCGAAACTCAGTATAAATTTAGAAGAAGAATGCTATAAGGGTCTCCTGGTCCTTGATTTCATCTGGTCTTTTCAGGCAATTTTCGTACCACCCGACAAAAATGGACCAAAATTCGTATTTTCGGACTAGACGATGGCTAGTGTTTGAAATATGGCGCGAAACCCGAAACATAGTTATAAATTTTGGAGAAGAATGCTATAAGTGTCTCTTGGTCCTCGATTTCATCTGGACTTTTCGGGCAATGTTCGTACCCCTCGACAAAAATGGACTCAAATCTATTTTTTCAGACCAGACTTTGGCTAGTATTTGAAATCTAGCGCGGAACTCGAACACTATTATAAATTTTGGAGAAGAATGTTATAAGGGTCTCCCAGTCCTCGATTTCATCTTGATTTTTCGGGAGATTTTCATACGATCCAACTAAAATGGAACAAAATCCGTATTTTGGAAAAAGTCTATGGCTAGTGTTTGAAATCTAACGCGCAACCCGAAACCCAGTTATAAATTTTAGAGAAGAATGATATAAAGGTCTCCGGTCCTAGATTTCATCTGAAGTACGGGCGATTTTCGTACCACCCGACTAAAAGACCGAATCGGAATTTCCAACAAGATATGGCTAGTGTTTGAAATCTAATGCAGAACCCGATAGGACATTAATCAATTTAAGAGACGATGCTATATGACTCTCCTGGTCCTCGATTTCATCTGGATTTTTGCGCGACATCCGTACACCTCACAAACAGGACCGAAACTTGTTATTTTCGACCAATACGATGCTAGTCTTGAACTCGAATCAAGTTATCAATTTTGAGAAGAATGCTATAAGTTCTCCGGGTCCTCGATTTCATCTGGACTTTTTCGGGCGATTTTCGTACCACCCGACTTAAAATGACCAAAATCCTTCTTTTCGAACAACATGATAGATATTGTTGAATTGATCAAAGACCCGAAACAATTTATAAATTTAGAAAGTAATGCTATAAGAGACTCTTGGTCCTCGATTTCAATCTGACTTTTGGGTGAGCTTCGTACTCGTCGACAAAAATGGACCAAAATCTTTATTTTTGGACTAAACGATGGCTTGTGTTTGAAATTTGACGCGGAACCTGAAACCATGTTATATATTTAGGAGAAGAATGCTATAAGGGTCTCTCGGTCCTCAATTTTCTCTGGACTTCTCGGTGATTTTCGTATTACCCGACAAAAATGGACCGAAATCCGTATTTTCAAACAAGATGATGGCTATTGTTTGAAATCTGATGTGGAAACCGAAACACAATTATAAATTTAGAAGAAGAATACTATAAGGGACTCTCGGTCCTCGATTTCATCTGGACTTTTCGGGCGAGTTTCGTACCCCTCAACAAAAATAGACCAAATTTGTATTTTGGGACTAGACGATGGCTAGTTTTTGAAATCTGATGTGGAACCCGAATAACTGTTATATATTTAGGAGAAGAATGCTATGAGGGTCTATCGGTTCTCGATATCATCTGGACTTTTCGGGTGATTATTTGTACCACCCGACTAAAATAGATCAAAATCCAAATATTTTCGAACAAAGATGATGGCTAGAGTTTGAAATCTGACGTGGAACCTGAAAACAGTGTTATATATTGGGAGAAGAATGCTATATAGGTCTCCGGTCTTCGAGTTTCATCTGGGCCTTTTTCGGAGATTTTCATACCACACGACAAAATTGGACCGAAATCCGTATTTTCGAAAAAGACGATGGATAGTGTTTGAAATCTGATGCGGAACCCCCAAAACACAGTTATAAATTTTGGAGAAGAATGCTACAAAGGGTCTCCTGATCCTCGTTTCACTGGATTTTTCGGGCGATTTTCATACCATCCAACTAAAATGGATCGAAATCCATATTTTCCTAAAAAGACTATGCTAGTGTTTGAAATCCTGACATGGAACCCGAGCAACACAGTTATAAATTTGGAGAAAATGCATAAGGGTCTTCCCGGTCCTCGATTTCATCTAGACTGTCGTGCGATTTTCCTACCACCTTACTAAAATGGACTAAATTCGTATTTTCGAACAAGACTATGGCTAGTGTTGAAGAAAATGTAGTAAGGTGTCCTGGTCCCGATTTCATTTGACTTTTGGGCAATTTTCGTACCACCCACAAAAAATGAACTGAAATTCGTATTTTTCAGACCAAACGATGGCTAGTGTTTAAAATCTGGGCCGAGCCCGAAAAATAGTTATTAATTTTGGAGAAGAAATGCTATAAAGGTATCTGGTCCTCGATTTCCATCTGGACTTTTCCGGCGATTTTTGTACCACACGAACAAAGGGTCGATATTCATATCTCAAACAAAACAATGGTTAGTGTTTTAAATCTGGCGTGGAACCCGAAACAATATATATAATATTGGAAGAAGATGATATTAAGGGTCTCCAGGTCTCGATTTCCATTTGGATTTTGGAACGATTATGTAACACCCGACTAAATGGACCAACATGATATAAGGACCTCGGTCTTTCGATTTCATCTGGACTTTTGGGCGATTTTCGTACCCCTTGACAAAGAAGGACCAAAATCAGTATTTTCAGACTAGACTATGGCTAGAGTTTGAGATCTGCCGCAGAACCCGAAATACTGTTATAAATTTTGGAGGAGAATGTTATAAGGGTCTCTTGGTACTCGATTTCATCTAGACTTTTTGGGCAATTTTCGTACCACCACACAAAAATGGACCAAAGTCCTTAGTTTCGAACCAAACGATGGTTAGTGTTTGAAATATCAGACGCATAATGCGAAAAGCATTTATAAATTTAGGAGAAGAATGTTATAAGGGTCTCTTGGTCCTCAATTTCATCTAGACTTTTCAGGCGATTTTTGTATCACCCCACAAAAATCGACCGATGGCTAGTGTTTGAATTCTGATGCGGAACCCGAAACATAATTATAAAATTTGGAGAATAATGCTATAAGGGTTTCCTGGTCCTCGATTTCATCTGGTCTTTTTGGGGGATTTTTGTACCACCCGACAAAAATAGACCGAAATCATATATTCGGACCAGACGATGGCTATATGTTTGAAATCTGGCGTAGAACCCGAAACACAGTTATAAATTTTGGAGAAGAATGCTTTAATGGGGTCCCGGTCCTCGATTTCTTATGGATTTTCGGGCAATTTTCCGTACCACCAACTAAAATGGATCGAATCCGTATTTTCCGAACAAAACGATGGCTAGTGTTTGAAATCTGTCAATCTATAAGTTATTATTATCTTCGTTTTATATTAGTTATACATCATAACAGTTATAATAACAATAATAAAATAGAGTTGTCAATAAAGTAATAATTACATATTTATTTGACAACTCTATTTTATTAAATGATATTACTATCTTTCATTATGTAGTCAACTTTAAATAAAGATAATAATAACGTATAATACAAATAGAATTATCAATAAAATGAATAATTAACATATTTATTTGACAACTCTGTTTTATTATTCGTTATATTATCTTAGTTTGTAGTTGTACTAATAACGAAAATAATAATAACATATAAAAAAAATTGAGTTGTAAAGTTGTCAAATAAAGATCATAATTACATATTTATTTTACAACTCAATTTTGTTATATGTTATTATTATTTGGAATCCATATTTATGACCCAAACGATGGCTTGTGTTTGAAATATAATCCGAACTCGAAACACGAAACACAATTTTAAATTTAGGAGAGAATGCAATAAGGTCTACACTACTCGATATCATCATGGACTTTTCGTGCGAAAATTCGTACACCCGACAAAAATGGACCAAATTTCGTTTTTTGTACAAGATGATGGCTAGGGTAAAATCTGATTGCTAGGGTTTGAAATCATTACAACACAACAAAATGGACCGAAACAGTATTTCGGACTAAGACGGATGGCTTGTGTTTTAAATCTTAGACGGAACCCGAATCACAGTCTTAAATGTAGGAGAAGAATTCTATAAGGGTCTTCTAGTCGTCGATTTCATCTGGACTTTTCGGCGATTTTCGTACCCCCTGACAAAAATGGACTAAAATTTGTATTTCTCTACATGACGATGGCTAGTGTTTGAAATCTAACCTGAAACACAATTATAAATTTAGGAGAAGCATGCTAAAAGTCTCTCCCGCTACTTATTTCATCTGGACTTTTTGGGTGATTTTCGTACCACCTGACAAAAATGGACTTAAATCCGTAACATATAATAAAATAGAGTTGTCAAATAAATATGTAATTATTACCTTATTTGACAACTCTAATTTAATTTATATTATTATTATCTTCGTTTTATAGTTTTACTTTATAACAAATAGATAATAATAACATATAAAAAAATAGAGATATCAAATAAATTAATAATTACATATTTATTTTATTAGGGTTTAGTGTGTTATGGTGTTTAGGGTTTAAGAAATCACGTTTAGGGATTAAGGTTTAGAGTTTAAAGTTCAAGATTTAGGGTTTAGTGTTTAGGGTTTAGGGTTTAAGGGTTAGGATTTAAGGTTTAAGGTTTTGGGTTTGAGGTTCGGGTTATAGTATATAGGGTTATCATCATTGCAAAATATTACTACAAAACGACCATAATAATAACATATATTGAATTATAGTTGTCAAATAAAGTTGTAATTATTAATTTATTAGAAAATAACATTTTATTACATGTTATTCTAATCTTCTTTATTAAATGTTATTATTATCTTCGTTTTGTAGTTGTAATAATAACAAAGATAATAATAACATATAACAAAATTGAGTTGTCAAATAAATATGTCAAAATTAATTTATTTAACAACTCTATTTTATTATATGTTATTATTATCTTCGTTTTGTAGTTATACTTAATAATAAAGATAATAATAAAATATAACAAAATTGAGTTGTCAAATAAATATAAAATAATTAATTATTTGACAACCCTATTTTATTATATTTTATTATTATCTTCGTTATTAAGTACAACTACAAAACGAAGATAATAATAATATTTAATAAAATAGAGTTGTCTAATAAATAAGTAATTAATACTTTATTTGACAACACTATTTTATTATATGTTATTATTATCTTCGTTTTATTGTTTTACTACATAAATAAGTTAATAATATATAATAAAATTGAGTTTATCAAATAAATATGTAATTAGTATTTTATTTGACAATTTTATTTTATTATATGTTATTATTATCTTTATCATGTAGTACAACTATCTTATAAAGATAATATTAACATATAATAAAATAGAGTTTTCAAATAAAGTAACATTGACAACACTATTTTATTAAATGTTATTATTATCTTCGTTTTGTTGTTGTACTTAATAACAAAAATAATAATAACATATAACAAAATTGAATTGTCAAATAAATATATAATAATTTATTTATTTGACAACTCTATTTAATTATATGTTATTAGTATCTTCGTTATTAAGTACAATTACAAAATTAAATTAATAATAATATTTAATAACATAGAGTTGTCTAATAAATATGTAATTTCTACTTACTGACAACACTATTTTTATTACATGTTATTATTATCTTCGTTTTGTAGTTATTACTTAATACAAAGATATAATAAAATATAACAAAATTGAGTAGTCAAATAAATATGAATTAATTAATTTATTTGACATCTCTATTTTATTATATATTATTTTTATCTTCGTAATTGAGTACCAACTACAACAACGAAGATAAAGTAATACTTAATAAATAGAGTTGTCTATAATAAGTAATTATTAACTTTATTTGAAAACACTATTATTATATTGTTATATTATATTGTGTTTTATTGTTTTACAACATAACGAAGATAATAATAACATATAATAAAATTGTGTTTATCAAATAAATATGTACTCTTAGTTTATTTGACAATCTCTATTTTATTATATGTTATTTTATATTTCGTTATATAGTTGTACTTCATAACGAATGTCAATACTAAATATAATAAATAGAGTTGTATATGTTTCTATATGTCATATTATCTTCGTTTTATAGTTTTACTTCATAATTGAAGATAAATAATAATGTATAACAAAATTGAGTTGTAAAATAAATAAGTATATTATTTTATTTAACAACTCTTTTTTATTATATTTTATATTATTCTTTCTTATGAAATAAATCCTTAAAACGAAGAATACTAATAATAATATTAAATAAAACAGAGTGTCAAATAATGTAATACTTAGATATTTATTTAACAACATTATTTTGTTATATATTATTATTATCTTCATTTTCTATTTAATTTTCAACTCAATTTTGTTATATGTTATTATTTTTTTCTCGTTATTTAGTACAATTACAAAACGAAATTAATAAAACCATATAAAAAAATTGAGTTGTCAAATAAAAATGTAATTATTACTTTATTTGACAACCCTATTTTGTAATATGTTATTATTTACTTCGTTATAACTTATTTGTTTGACAACTCTATTTTATTTTATGTTATTATTATCTTAGTTATGTTATAGAACTATAAAACGATAATAATAATAATAACATAGAACAAAATTGAGTTGTCAAATAAACAAATAATTACATATTTATTTCACAACTCTATTTTATTATATGTTATTATCATCTTCGTTACGAACAAAAACTATAAAACAAAGATAATAACAATATATAAAAAAATAGAGTTGCCAAATAAATATGTAATTATTACTTGATTAGATAACTCTATTTTATTATATGTTTCTATTATATTCATTATAAAGTACAACTACATGACAAAGATAATAGTGTCATATAATAAAATAGAACTGTCAAATAAAGTAATAATTACATATTTATATGACAACTCTATTTTATTATATGTTATTATTATCTACGTTTTTTAGTTGTACTAAATAATGAAAATAATAATAACTTATAAAAAAATTGAGTTGTAAAATAAATATGTAATTATTACTTTATTTGACAACTCTATTTTATTATATGTTTTTATTATCTTTGTTAAGAAGTAAACCTATAAAACA
>PGTU02004288.1:0-58642 GCA_002896215.2 Cicer echinospermum
AAGAGAATACGATGGTTATGTTGAATCTGACGCAGAACCCGAAATAGACTTATATAATGTAGGAGAAGAATTCTATAAGGGTCCCTCCTGGTCCTTGATTTCATCTGGTCTTTTTGGGGAGATTTTTGGTAACCACCGACAAAAAATAGATCGGAAAATCGTATTTCCCGGACCCAACGATGCTAGTTGTTCAAAAATTTTGGTGCCGAACCCCCCGAAACCACCAGTTTAAATTTTGAGACAGAATGCTATAATGTACCCGTCCTCATTTAATCTGGAGTTTTCGGTGATTTTTTGTACCATGGACTAAAACAGTATCGATAATGCGTAATTTCCGATCAGGACGATGGCTAATGTTTAAATCTAATCAGCGGACCGAACAGCAGTTATAAATTTAAGAAAAAGATCTATATGGTCTCCCGGTCCTCATTTCATTTGGACTTTTCGGGCAAACTTCGTACCCATCGACGATAAGGACCAACATCTGTATTTCGTACTGACGATGGCAAGTGTTTGAAATCTGGCGTGGAACCCGAAAACAAATTTATAAATTCAGGGAAGCAGAATGCTATAAATGGTCTCCCGTCCCCTAAATTTCATTTGGACTTCGGGGCGACTTTCATACCCGAAAAAATTAGACCAACATCTGTATTTTTGGACCAGACCGATATAGTGTTTTGAAATCTGGCGCGGAACCTGAAAACATAGTTTAAAATTTTAGAGAAGAGATGTTATGAGAGTCCCTAGTCCTTGATTTAATTGGGACTTTTCAGGCGATTTTCGTACCACTAGACAAAAATGGACGTAATCGGGTGGTACGAAATTCCCCGTTTTCATCTAGACTTTTCAGGCAATTTTGTACCACCCGACAAAAAATGGAACGAAATTGGTATTTTAGACCAAATGAATGGCTAGAAGTTCAAAATATGACCGAAAAACAATTAAAATTTAGGAGAAGAATGCTATTTAATTATACATTATTGACAACTCTATTTTATTATTTATTATTATATTCGTTTTATAGTTTACTACATAAAGAAGATAATAATAACATATAATAAAATAGAGTTGTCAAATAAAGTAATAATTACATATTTAATTTTACAACTCAAGTTTTGTTATATGTTATTATTATTTTCATTATTAAGTAAACTACAAATGAAGATAATAATAACGTATAATAAAACAGAGTTGTCAAATAAATATGAAATTATTATTTTATTGATAATTATTTTTTATGATATGTTATTATTATCTTCATTTTAAAGTTTGATTGCATAACAAAGATAATATAACATATAATAAAAAGAGTTATCAAAAAAGTAATAATTACATATTTATTTTGACAACTCTGTTTTATTATATCTTATTATTATCTTTGTTTTGTAGTTGTACTAAATAAGGAAAATAATAATAACAATATAAATATTATTTAATAAAAGAGCTTTTAGGGTTTGAAATCTGATTGCTAGGGTTTGAAATCTAATTGCTAGGGTTTGAAAATTGTACCAAACAACAAAATGGACCGAAAACTGTATTTTCGACCAGACGATGGCTAGTGTTTGAAATTGACACGGAACCCGAAACACGATCTTAATTGTAGGAGAAAATTCTATCAGAATCTTCCGAACCTCGACTTCATTTGGACTTCTTGGGCGATTATCGGCACTGCTCGCAAAAATGGACAAAAATCTGTAATTTTGGACCAGAACATTGCTAGTCTTTGAATCTGACGCAAAATCGAAAAACACAGTTATTAATTTTGGAGTAGATTTCTAAAAGAGTCTTTAATTCTCGATCTCATTTGGACTTCTCAGACGATTTTCGTACTTCACAACAAAAATGGACTGAAATCGTATTTTTGGTTCAAACGACGGCTAGTGTTTGAAATATGACGCCGAGCTCGACACACAGTTACAAATTTAGGAGAAATGCTATAAGGGTCTTTGGTCCCTCGATTTCATCTGGACTTTCGGGCGATTTTCGTACCACCTGACAAAAATGGAGTTAAATTTGTATTTTCCTGACCAGACGATGGCTAGTGTTGAAATCTAACCCGAAACACAATTATAAATTTAGGAGAAACATGCTAAAAGTCTCTCCGCTCCTCCTATCATCTGGACTTTTTGGGCGATTTCGTACCACCCGACAAAAATGGACTAAAATCCGTAACATAATAATAAAATAGAGTTGTCAAATAAATATGTAATTATTACTTAATTTGATAACTCTAATTTAATTTATGTTATTATTATCTTCGTTTTATAGTTTTACTTTATAACAAATATATATAATAACATATAAAAAAAATAGAGATATCAAATAAAGTAATAATTACATCTTTATTTTAAGGTTTATGGTTTAAGGTTCGGGTATATAGTATATGGTTATTTTCGTTGCAAAATATTACTACAATTGATCATAATAATAACATATAATGAAATATAGTTGTCAAATAAAGATATAATTATTTCTTTTATTTTAAAATAATATCTTATTATATGTTATTCTAACTTCTTTATTAAATGTTTATTATATCTTCATTTTTTATTTGTACTTATAACAAAGATAATAATAACATATAACAAAATTGAGTTGTCAAATAAATATATCAAAATTAATTTATTTGATAAATCTATTTTATTATATGTTATTATCTTTGTTTTGTAGTTATACTTAATAATAAAGATATAATAAAATATAACAAAATTTAGTTGTCAAATAAATATGAAATAATTAATTATTGACATATAATAACATATAATAACATATAATAACATATAATAACATATAATCAAATTGAGTTTATCAAATAAATATGTAATTAGTACTTTATTTGACAACTTATTTTATTATATGTTATTATTATCTTCGTCATGTAGTACAATATATTATGAAGATAATAATAACATATAATAAAATAGAGTTGTCAAATAAAGTAATAATTACATATTTATTTAATAGTTCAATTGTATATATTTATTACAATTTTCGTTATTAACTACAACTATAAAAACGAAGATAATAATACACATTTAATAAAATAGTGTTGTCAATATTACTTTATTTCAAAACTCTATGTTATTAAATGTTATTATTATCTTTGTTTTTAGTTGTACTGAATAACAAGATGATAATAACATATAACAAAATTGAGTTGTCAAATAAATATGTAATAATTAATTTAGTTGACAACACTTTTTATTATATGTTATTGTTATCTTTGTTTCATAATTATACTTAATAACAAAGATAATAATAAAATATAACAAATTAAGTTGTCAAATAAATATAAAATAATTAATTTATTTGACAACTCTATTTTATTATAAGTTATTATTATTTTCGTTATTGAGTACAACTAAAAATGAAGAAAATAATAATATTTAATAAAATAGAGTTGTCTAATAAATAAGTAATTATTACTTTATTTGAAACACTATTCTATTGTATGTTATTATTATCTTCATTTTAATGTTTTACTACAAAACGAAGATAATAACATATATATAAAATTGAGTTTATCAAATAAATATGGATTTATTACTTTATTTTGACAACTCTATTTTTTTGTTGTTATTATTATTTTTCGTTGTAAAATTGTATTCATAACGAAAACAATACTAAGATATAATAAAGTAAATAATTACATATTTATTTGACAACTTTATTTTATTATATTTATTACTATCTTCGTTATGCAGTCAAACTTTAAAAGAAGATAATAATAACATATGATAAAATAGAATTATCAAATAAATTAATAGTTACATATTTATTTGACAACTCTATTTTATTATATTATTATTATCTTCGTTTAATAATTTTACTTCATAACGAGAATAAATAACATATAACAAAATTGAGTTGTAAAATAAATAAGTAATTATTATGAAATAAAACATAAAACGAAGATAATAATAACATTAAATAAAATAGAGTTGTCAAAATAATGTAATACTTAAATATTTATTTGGCAACACTATTATTATATCTATTACTATCTTCGTTTTGTATTTAATTTACAACTCGATTTTGTTATATATTATTATTATTTTCGTTATTTAGTACAATAACAAAACGAAAATAATAAAACATATAAAAAAATTCAGTGGTCAAATAAAAATGTAAATTATTACATTATTTGACAACTCTATTTTGTGATATGTTATTATTTTCTTCGTTAAAACATATTTGTTTGACTACTCTTTTATTATATGTTATTATTATCTTAGTTACGAACGTAGAACTACAAAATTGAGTTGTTAAATAAACAAATAATTACATATTATTTGACAACTCTATTTTAATATATTTTATTATCATATTCGTTATGAACGAAACTATAAACAAATATAATAATAATATAATAAAATAGAGTTGTCATATAAATATGTAATTATACTTGATTAGACAAATCTATTTTATTATATGTTTCTATTATATTCGTTATAAAGTACAACTACATGACGAAGATAATAATAACATATAATAAAATAGAGTTGTCAAATAAATTAATAATTACATATTTATATGACAGCTCTATTTTATATATGTTATTATTATCTTCTTTATGTAGTAAAACTATAAACGAATATAATAATAACATTTAATAAAATAGAGTTGTCAAATAATGTAATAATTAAAAAGCATTCTTCTCTTAAACTTATAATTGTGTTTCGGGTCATATTTTGAACATTAGCCATCATTGGTCTAAAAATACGAATTTCGTTCCATTATTGTCCGGGGGTACGAAAATAGCCTGAAAAGTCTAGATGAAATTGGGGATTTTCGTACCACCCGATTTCGGTCCTTTTTGTCGGGTGGTATCAAAATCTCCTAAAAGTCCAATGAAATAGAGGACTGAGAGATCTTATAGCATTATTCTCCAAAATTTATAACTATGTTTTAGGTTCCGCGCCATATTTCAAACACTAGTCGTTGATGGGTAGGAAAGTCGCTCGAAAAGTCCAAATGAAATCGAGGACCGCGAGACCATTAATAGATTTTTGTTGTAAATTTATAATTGTGTTGCGGGTTCAACGTTAGTTTTGAAACACTAGCTATCGTCTTGTTCGAAAATACGGATGTCAGTCCTTTTTAGTCGGGTGGTACGAAATCGCCCGAAAAGTCTAAGATGAAATCGAAAACCGGGAGACCATTATAGCATTCCTTCTCCAAAATTTATAACTTGTTTCGGGTCCTGCGCAGTATTTCACACACTAGCAATCGTTTGGTCCAAAATACGATTTTCAGTCTATTTTGTTGGGTGGTACAAAAATTGCCCGCAAAGACAAGAGAAATCGAGGACCAGGATACCCTTATAGCATTCTTGTCCAAAATTTATAATTGTGTTTCGGGTCTCCGTATCAGATTTCAAACACTAGACATCGTCTTGTAAGAAAATAGGATTTTGGTCAATTTTTGTCGGGTGATACAAAAATCTCCCGAAAAGTCAAGATGAAATCGAGGACCGGAAGACCTTATAACATCCTTCTCCAAAATTTATAACTGTGGTTCGGGTTCTGCGTCAAAATTCAAACACTAGCAATCGTCTGGTCCGAAATACAGATTTCGGCATATTTTGTCGATGGGTACAAAAATCGACTGAAAAGTCCAGATGAAAATCGAGGACCGAGAGACCCTTATAGCATTCTTCTCCAAAATTAAATTGTGTTTCGGTTTCTGTGTCGAATTCAAACACTAGCCATCGTCTTGTTCGAAAATATAGTTTTTAGTTCATTTTAGTATGGTGGTAAGAAATCGTCCAAAAAGTCCAGATTTAATCGTCGATCGGAAGACCTTTATAGCATTCTTCTCAAAAATTTATAATAGTGTTTAGGTTCCACGACAGATTTCAAACACTAACCATTGTTTTTTCGAAAATACGAATTTCGATCCATTTTAGTCGTGTGGTACGAAAATCGCCTGAAAGACAAGATGAAATCGAGGACCAGGAGATCCTTATAGCATTCTTCTCCAAAATTTATAACTATTTTTCTGGCCCCGCACCCGATTTTAAAATTAGCCATCGTCTGGTCCAAAAATACGAATTTCGGTCCATTTTTGTTGGGTGGTACGAAAATCTCCCAAAAGTCTAGATGAAATCGAGGATAGGAAGACCCTTATAGCATTCTCATCTAAATTTATAACTGTATTTCAGGTCTGCGTCAGATTCAAACACTTGCCATAGTCTTGTTCGAAAATACGGATTTCGGTCCAATTTAGTCGGGTAGTACGAAATCGCACAACAAGTCCAGAAGAAATCGACGACCGAGAGACACTTATAGCATTCTTCTTCTAAATTTATAACTGTGTGTTTCGAGTTCCGCGTTAGATTTGAAACACTAACATCGTCTTGTTCGAAAATACAATTTTGGTCTATTTTAGTCGGGGATGGTACAAAGTCGCCCGAAAAGTCCAAATGAATCTAGGACTGGAAGACCCTTGTAGCATTCTTTTCCGAAATTTATAATTGTGTTTCGAGTTCCGCGGTAGATTTCAAACACTAGCCAAGAGTCTGGTCTGAAAATACAGATTTTAGTCCAATTTTGTCGTGGGTTACGAAAATTGCTCGAAAAGTCCAGATGAAATCGAGACGGGATGCCTTTATAGCATTCTCTCCAAATTTATAACTGTTATTGGGTTTCGCGCCAGATTTTAAACACTAGCCATCGTCTGGTCTAAAAATACGAATTTCCGTCCATATTTGTCGGGTGGTACGAAAATCGCCTGAAAAGACTAGATGAAATCGAGGACCAGGAGACCCTTATAACATTCTTTCTCCTATATTTATAACTGAGTTTCGGGTTCCGCCTCAGATTCAAACACTAGCAATTGTCTTGTTCGAAATAAGGATTCGGAACATGTTTGTTGGGTGGTACGAAAATCGTTCGAGAAGCCAAGATGAAATCGAGGACTGGGAGACCTTGTAGCATTCTTCTCCTAAATTTATAACTGAGTTTCGGGTTCCGCGTCACTTCCGCGTCAGATTTCAAACAGTAGCAATCAGCTTGTTCGAAAATACGGATTTCGGTCCATTTTTTGTCGGGTGGTACGAAAATCTCCCGAAAAGTCCAAACGAAATTTAGGACCGGGAGATCGTGATAGCATTATTCTCCAAAATTTGACGCGGAACCCGAAACACAGTTATAAATTTTGGAGAAGAATGATTTAAGGGTCTCCCGGTCCTAGATTTCATCTGGACTTTTCTGGCTACTTTCGTATTACCAGACTAAAATGGACCAAAATCCATATTTTCGAATAAGACGATTGTTATTGTTTAAAATATGATCCAGAACTCGAAACACAATTATAAATTTAGAAGAAGAATGCTATAAGCGTCCCTCGGTCATTGATTTCATCTAGACTTTTCGGGCGATTTTCGTACCACCCCACTAAAATGTACCCAAATTCGTATTTTCGAACAAGAAATGGATAGTGTTTGAAATCTGATGCGGAACCCGAATGACATTTATAAATTTAGGAGAAGAATGCTATAAGAGTCTCTTGGTCCTCGATTTCATCTAGACTTTTTGGGGTATTTTCGTACAAGACGATGGCTAGTGTTTGAAATCTGGCGCGGAACCCGATACACCGTTTTAAATTTAGATGAAGAATCCTATTAGAGTCTCCGAGTCCTCGATTTAATTTGTACTGTACGGGCGATTTTCTTATCCTTCGAAAAAAAATGGACCGAAATCTATTATTAGGATTAGATGATGGCTAGTGTTTGAAATCTGATGCAGAACCCGAAACACTATTATAAATTTAGAAGAACTGGACTTTTCGGGTGATTTTTGTAGCACTCGACAAAAATGGACCGAAATCCGTATTTTCGGACCAGACAATGGCTAGTGTTTAAAATCGGTCATAGAGCCCAAAAAACAGTTATAAATTTACAGAAGAATTCTATAAGGGTCTCTAGGTCCTCGATTTCATATGAACTTTTCAGGCAATTTTCGTACCACCCGACCAAAATGGATAGAAATCTGTATTTTGGGACAAGACAATGGCTAGTGTTTGAAATCTGATGTGGAACTCGAAACAAAATAAATTTTTTGGAGAAGAATGCTATAAGAGTCTCCCAGTCCTCGATTTAATCTGGACTTTTCGGTCGATTTTCGTACCACCGGACTAAAATGGACCGAAATTCTTATTTTCGAAAAAAATAATGGTTAGTGTTTGAAATCTAGCACGGAACCCGAAACACAGTTACATATTTTGGAGAAAAAATGCTATAAGGGTCTCCCGGTCCTCGATTACATTTTGGCTTTTTGGGCGATTTTTTTACCACCTGACTAAAATGGACCTAAATTCGTATTTTCGAACAAGACTATAGCAAGTGTTTGAAATCTGACACGGAACCTGAAACACAGTTATAAATTTAGAAGAAGAATATTGTAAGGGTTTCCCGGTCCTCGATTTCATTTGGACTTTTAGGGCAATTTTCGTAGCACCCAACAATAATGAACTCAAATTCGTATTTTCGGACCAGACGATGGATACTGTTTAAAATTTGGCGCGAAGCCAGAAAAACAGTTATAAATTTTGCAGATGAGTGCTATAAAGGTCTCATGGTCCTCGATTTTATCTAGACTTTTCCGGCTATTTTCGTACCACCCGACTAAAATGGACCGAAATTCGCATCTTCAAACAAAACGATGGTTAGTGTTTGAAATCTGTTGCGGAACCCGAAACGCAATTATAAATTTTGGAGAATAATACAATAAGAGTCTCCTGATCCTCGATTTCATCTAGATTTTTTCGACAATTTTCGTACACTCGACAACAATGGACCAAAATCTGTATTTTCGAACAAAACAATGGTGGTGTTCGGAATCTGACACGGAACCCGATACAAATTTATAAATTTAGGAGAAGAATGCTATAAGGGTTTCTCGAACACATGAAAAAAAATGGACCCAAATTCATGTTTTCGAACAAGAAATTGATAATGTTCGAAATCTGATGCGGAACCCGAATCACATTTATAAATTTAGGAGACGAATGCTATCAGAGTCTCCTGGTCCTCGATTTCATCTAGACTTTTCGGGGTATTTTCGTACAAGACGATGGCTAGTGTTTGAAATCTGGCGCAGAACCCGATACCAAGTTATAAATTTTGCTAAAGAATGCTATAATGGTCTCGCGGTCCTCAATTTAATTTGGACTTTTCGAACAATTTTCGTACACCTCGAATAAAAATGGACCAATATCTGCATTTTCGGACCAGACGATGGCTAGTGTTAGAAATCTGGTGCGGAAATTGAAACATAGTTATAAATTTTAGAGAAGAATGTTATAAGGGTCTCCCGATCCTCAATTTCACCTGGACTTTTCAGGCAATTTTCGTTCCACCCGACTAAAATGGACCGATATCCGTATTTTCGAACAAGACGATGGCTAGTGTTTCAAATCTAACGCAGAACCCGATTTCATTTGGACTTTTCGGGCGACTTTCATACCCATCGACGATAGAGGACCAACAACAGTATTTTCGGACTCGACGATGGCTAGTGTTTGAAATCTGGCGCGGAACCCGAATCAAAGTTATAAATTGTGGGGAAGAATGCTATAATGGTCTCCCGGTCCTCGATTTCATTTGGACTTTTCGAGCGACTTTCGTACCCCTTGACAAAAAAGGACCAACATCTGTATTTTCGGACCAAACGATGGCTAGTTTTTAAAATCTGGCGCGAAACCTGAAACATGGTTATAAATTTTAGAGAATAATGTTGTAAGAGTCTCTCAGTCCTCGATTTCATCTGGACTTTTCAGGCGATTTTCGTACCACCCGAAAAAATGGACCGAAATCGGGTGGTACAAAAGTCCCCGATTTCATCTAGACTTTTCAGGATATTTTCATACCACCCGGCAAAAATATAACGAAATTCGTATTTTCAGACCAAATGAAGGCTAATGTTCAAAATATGACCCGAATCACAATTATAAATTTAGGAGAATAATGCTTTTGAATTATTAAATTTTCTATTCGTTTTATAGTTTTACTACATAACGAAGATAATAATAACATATAATAAAATAGTGTTGTCAAATAAAGCAATAATTACATATTAATTTTACAACTCAAGTTGTTATATGTTATTATTATTTTCGTTATTTAGTACAAACTACAAAACGAAAATAATAATAACGTATAATAAAACAGAGTTGTCAAATAAATATATATTTATTAATTTAGTTGATAATTATATTTTGTTAAAAGTTATTATTATCTTCATTTTAAAGGTTGACTGCATAACGAAGATAGTAATAAATATAATAAAATAGAGTTGTCAAATAAAGTAATAACATATAATAAAATAGAGTTGTCAAATAAAGTAATAATTACATATTTCATTTACAACTCATTTTTATTATATGTTGTTATTATATTTGTTATTAAAGTACCACTACAAAACAAAGATACTAAAAACATATAATAAAAAAGAGTTGTCATATAAATATGTAATTATTACTTTATTTGACAACTCTATTTTATTATATGATACTATTATATTTGTCATATAGTTGTACTTTATAACGAAGATAATAGAAACATATAATAAAATAGAGTTGTCTAATCAAATAATAATTACGTATTTATTTGACAACTCTATTTTGTTATATATTGTTATTAACTTTGTTTTATAGTTTTTATTATAATGAAGATGATAATTACGTATTTATTTGACAACTCTATTTTGTTATATATATTGTTATTAACTTTGTTTTATAGTTTTTATTATAATGAAGATGATAATAACATATAATAAAATAGAGTTGTCAAATAAATATGTATTTATTTGTTTATTTGAAAACTCAATTTTGTTCTATGTTATTATTATCATCGCTTTATAGTTCTACGTCATAACTAATATAATAATAACATATAATAAAATAGAGTTGTCAAACAAATAAATTATAACGAAGTTAATAATAACATATAACAAAATAGAGTTGTCAAATAAAGTAACTATTGCATTTTTATTTGCAACTCAATTTTCTTATATGTTTTTATTATTTTTGTGTTATAATTGTACTAAATAACGAAAATAATAATAACATATAACAAAATCAAGTGGTAAATTAAATACACAACGAAGATAATAATAATATATATTAAAATGGTGTTGTCAAATTAATATTTAAGTATTACATTATTTGACAACACTATTTTATTTAATGTTATTATTATCTTCGTTTTATAATTTTATTTCATAATAAAGATAATAATAACATATAATAAAATAGAGTTGTCGAATAAAATAATAATTACTTATTTATTTTACAACTCAATTTTTTTATATGTTATTATTGTCTTCGTTATAAAGTAAAATTATAAAACGAAGATAATAATAACATATAATAACAAAGAGTTGTCAAATAAATACGTAATTATTACTTTATTTCACAACTCTATTTAATTATATTTTAGTATTGTCTTCGTTATGAATTACCACTATATAACAAAAATAATAATAACATAAAATAAAGTAGATTTGTCTAATAAATTAATAAGTACATATTTATTTGATAAACTCAATTTTATTATATTTTATTATTATCTTCGTTACATAGTAAAACAATAAAACGAAGATAATAATAACATATAATAAAATAGTGTTGTCAAATAAAGTAATAATTACTTATTTATTAGACAACTCATTTTTATTAAATATTATTATTATCTTCGTTTTGTAGTTGTAGTTAATAACGAAGATAATAATAACATATAATAAAATAGAGTTGTCAAATAATTAATTATTTCATATTTATTTGACAACTCAATTTTATTATATTATATTAGTATCTTTATTAGTAAGTATAATTATAAAATGAAGATAATAATAATATATAATAAAATAGAGTTGTCAAATAAATTAATTTTGACATATTTATTTGACAACTCAATTTTGTTATATGTTATATTGTCTTTGTTATTAAGTACAACTACAAAACGAAGATAATAATAACATTTAATAAAGAAGATTAAAATAACATATAATAAAATATTATTTTCAAATAAAGTGATAATTATATCTTTATTTGACAACTGTATTTCATTATATGTTATTGTTATGATCGTTTTGTAGTAATATTTTGTAATGAAGATAACCCTATATACTATAACCTGAACCTCAAACCTTAAACCCTAAACACTAAACTCAAAATCCTGAACCTTAAACTCTAAACCTTAATCCCTAAACGTGATTTCTTAAACCCTAAACACCCTAACACACTAAACCCTAATAAAATAAAGATGTAATTATTACTTTATTTGACATCTATATTTTTTTATATGTTATTAATATATATTTGTTATATAGTAAAACTATAAAAAGAAGATAATAATAACATAAATTAAATTAGAGTTATCAAATTAAGTAATAATTACATATTTATTTGACAACTCTATTTTATTATATGTTACGGATTTTAGTCCATTTTTGTCGGGTAGTACGAAAATCACCCAAAAAGTCCTGATGAAAATGAGGAGCGGGAGAGTCGTTTAGCATGCTTCTCCTAAATTTATAATTGTGTTTCAGTTTAAATTTCAAACACTAGCCGTCGTCTTGTCAGAAAATACAAATTTTAGTCCATTTTTTTTAGGTGGTACGAAAATCGCCTGAAAAGTCCAGATGAAATCGAGGACCAGAAGACCCTTATAGCATTTTTCTCCTAAATTTGTAATTGTGTGTTGGGCTCGGCGTCATATTTCAAACACTATCCATCGTTTGAACTAAAAATACAAATTTCAGTCCATTTTTGTTGTGAAGTACAAAAATCTCCCGAGAAGTCCAAATGAGATCGAGGACCTAGAGACTCTTTTAGAATTCTACTCCAAAATTAATAACCGTGTTTTCGGTTCCGCGTCAGATTTCAAACAGTAGCCATGTTCTGGTCCAAAATTATAGATTTTTTTCGAGTGGTACGATAGTCGCCCAAGAAGTCCAAATGAAGTCGAGGTTTGTAAGTATCTTATAGAATTCTTCTCCTACATTTAAGATTGTGTTTCGGGTTCTGTGTCAAATTTCAAACACTAGCCATCGTCAAGTCCGAGAATATGATTTTCAGTCTATTTTTGTTGTTTGGTATGATTTTCAAACCCTACCAATAAGATTTCAAACCCTAGCCATCATCTTGTACAAAAATAAGAATTTTGGTCAATTTTTGTCGGGTGGTACGATTTTCACCCGAAAAGTCCAGATGATATCGAGGACTGTGAGACCCTTATAGCATTCTTCACCTAAATTTAAAATTGTGTTTCAGGTTTCGAGTTTCGTATTAGATTTCAAACACTAGCCATTGTTTGGTTCATAAATATCGATTTCGTTCTGTTTTTGTCAGGTGGAACGAAAATCGCCTGGAAAGTCCATATGAAATCGAGGATCAGGAGACCCTTTTAGCATTCTTCTCATAAATTTTTAATTGTATTTCGTGTCAGATTTCAAATACTAGCCATCGTCTAGTACCAAAATACGGAATTCGGTCCATTATTTTGGGTGGTAGGAAAATCGCCCGAAATTCCGTGTCAGAATTCCAACACTAGCCATCGTTAGGTTCGAAAAAATGGATTTCGGTCTATTATTTTCGAGGGGTACAAATATCACATGAAAACTCTAGATGATATCGACGACCGAGAGAGACTTATAGCATTCGTCTGGATATAAAACATGGATGATATTCTCCTACATTTATAACTTTGTTTCGGGTTGCACGTCAAATTTCAGATACTAGCCATCGTCTGGTCCGAAAATTCGGATTTCAATCCATTTTTGTCGCGTAGTACGAAAATCACACGAAAAGTCAAAATGAAATCGAAGACCGAGAGAACCTTATAGCATTCTTCTCCTAAATTTGTAACTATGTCTCGGGTTCCACGTCAGATTTCAAACACTAGCCGTCTTCTGGTCCGAAAATATGGATTTTGGACCATTTTTGTCATTTGGTACAAAAATCGCCCGAAAAGTTTGAATGAAATTGAGGATCCAGTTACCCTAATTGGATTCTCCTAAATTTATAATTGTGTTTCGTGTCAAAATTTAAACACCAGCCATCGTCTGGTCCGAAAATATGGATTTGGGTCCATTTTTGTCGGGTGCTTCGAGTTTCCCATCAGATTTCAAACACTAGCCATCGCTAGGTCCAAGAATACGGATTCCAAAAATTGACCAAGAGATCCTTATAGCATTCTTTTCCTATATTTATAATTGTGTTTCAGGTTCCAGGACAGATTTAAAACACTAGTCATCGTCTTGTTCCATATACGGATTTAGGTCCACTTTTTTTCAGGTGGTACGAAAATCGCCAGAAAAGTCAAGATGAAATCGAGGACCGGAAGACCCTTATACCATTTGTCTCTTAAATTTGTAACTTTGTTTTGGGCTCGGCGTCATATTTCAAACACTAGCCATCGTGTGAACCAAAAATACGAATTTCAGTCAATTTTTGTTGTGAAGTACGAAAATCGCTCGAAAATCCATATGAAATCGAGGACCTAGAGACCGTTTTAGAATTATTCTCCTAAATTAATAACTGTGTTACGGATTCCGCGTCAGATTTCAAACACTAGCCATCATCTTGTTCAAAAATACGGATATCCGTCCATTTTAGTCGGGTGGTACGAAAATCGCCCGAAATGTCCATATGAAAACGAGGACCAGGAGACTCTTATAGCATTCTTCTCTTAAATTTATAACTGTGTTTAGGGTTCCGCGTCAGATTTCAAACACTATCCCTCGCTTGTCCAAAAATACAGATTTCGATCCATTTTTGTTAGGTGGCACGAAAATCTTCCGAAAAGTCCAGATGAAATCGAGGACAAGGAGACCTTGATAACATTTTTATCCAAAGTTTATAAATGTGTTTTGAGTTCTACATCAGATTTCAAACACTAGCCATCGTCTTGTTCGAAAATATGGATTTCGGTCCATTTTAGTCGGGTGGTACGAAAATCGCCCGAAGCATTCTTTTCCAAAATTTATAAATGTGTTTCGGGTTCCGCACCAGATTTCAAACACTAGCCCTTATCTTGTCCAAAAATACAAATTTTGATCCATTTTTGTTAGGTGGCACGAAAATCGCCCGAAAAGTCTAGATGAAATCGAGGAGAGGGAGACCATTATAACATTCTTATCCAAAGTTTATAATGTATTCCAGGTTCCGCGTCAGATTTCAAATACTAGCCATCGTCTTGTTCCAAAATACGATTTTCAGTCCATTTTAGTCGGGTGGCACGAAAATCGCCTGAAAAGTGCAGATGAAATCGAGAACCGGGAGACCCTTGTAGCATTCTTCTCACAAATTTAAAATTGTGTTTCGGGATCTGCGCCAGATTTCAAACACTACCCATAGTCTGGTCCGAAAATACAGATTTTGGTCCATTTTTGTAGAGGGGTATGAAAATCGCCCGAAAAGTCTAGATAAATTCGAGGATCGGGAGACCCTTATTGCATTCTTCTCCAAAATTTATAACAGTGTTTCGGGTTCCGCACTGAATTTCAAACACTAGCCACCGTCTGGTCCGAAAATACGATTTTCTGTCTATTTTTCTCAGGTGGTACGAAAATTGTTCGAAAAGAACAAATCAAATCGAGGACCAGGAGACCCTTATTGAATCCTTCTCCTACATTTTTAATTGTGTTTCAGGTACATCGTCAGATTTCAAACACTAGCCATTGTCTTGTTCAAAAATACGGATTTCGGTCCATTTTAGTATGGTAGTACGAAAATTGCCCGAAATGTCCAGATGAAATCGTGGACCAAGAGACTCTTATAGCATTCTTCTCCTAAATTTATAACTGAGTTTCAGGTTCTGCGTCATATTTCAACAACTTGCAATCGTTTGGTGTGAAACTACGGATTTTGGTCTATTTTAGTCGGGTGGTACGAAAATTGCTTGAAATGTCCAGATGTAATCGAGGACTAGGAGACTCTTATAGCATTCTTCTCCTAAATTTATAACTATGTATCGGGTTCCCCGTCATATTTCAAACACTAGCCCTCGTCTTGTTCGAAAATACATATTTTGTTCCATTTTAGTCGGGTGGTACAAAAATCGCTCGAAAAGTCCAGATGAAATTGAGGACCAAGAGACCCCTATATCAATCTTCTCCTAAATGTATTACAATGTTTCATATTCTAGGTCAGATTTCAAACACTAGCCATCGCCTGGTCCAAAAATACATATTTTGGTCCATTTTTGTCGAGGGGTACAAAACTCGCCCGAAAAGTCCAGATGAAATCGAGGACCGAGAGACCCTAATAGCATTCTTCTTCTAAATTTATAATTGTGTTTGGGTTCCGCGTCACACTAGCCATCATCTTGTTCAAAAATACCGATATTGGTCCATTTTAGTCGGGTGGTACGAAAATCGCCCAAAATGTAACATTGACAACACTATTTTATTAAATGTTAATATTATCTTCGTTTTGTAGTTGTACTTAATAACGAAAATAATAACAACATATAACAAAATTGAGTTGTCAAATAAATATGTAATAATTAATTTATTTGACAACTCTATTTTATTATATGTTATTACTATCTTCATTATTAAGTACAATTACAAAATGAAATTAATAATAATATTTAAAAATAGAGTTGTGAAAATAAATATGTAATTTTTACTTTACTTGACAACACTATTTTATTATATGTTATTATTATCTTCATTTTGTAGTTATACTTAATAACAAATATAATAATAAAATATAACAAAATTGAGTTGTCAAATAAATATAAAATAATTAACTTATTTGACAACTTTATTTTATTATATGTTATTATTATCTTTGTCATTGAGTACAACTACAAAACGAAGATTATACTAATAATATTTAATAAAATAGGGTTGTCTAATAAATAAGTAATTATTACTTTATTTGAAAACACTATTTTAATATATGTTATTGTTATCTTCGTTTTATTGTTTTACTGCAGAATTGGTCCATTTTTGTTGGGTGGTACAAAAATCGCCCAAAAAGTCCAAATGAAATCGAGGCTCGGGAGACCCTTGTAGCATTCTTCTCCAAAATCTATAATTGTGTTTCAAATACTAGCCATCGTCTGGTCTGAAAATACTGATTATGGTCCTTTTTGTCGTGGGGTACGAAAATCTCCCGAAAAGTCCATATGAAATCGAGGACCAGAAGACTCAAATTATAACATTCTTCTACTGAATTTATAACTATGTTTCGGGTTCCGTGTATGATTTCAAACATTGGCCATCGTCTGGTCCGAAAATACAGAGTGTGGTCCATTATCAACGATGGCTACGAAAATCGCCTGAAAAGTCTAGATGAAATTGGGGACCAAATGACCCTTATAAATTCTTCTTCTTAATTTATAATTGTGTTTCGGGTTCCGCTTCAGATTTCAAACATTAGCCATCGTCTTATTCAAAAAAACGGATTTCGGTCCATTTTAATCGGGTGTTACGAAAATCGCCCGAAAAGTCCATATGAAATCGAGGACCAGGAAACCATTATAGCATTCTTCTCCAAAATTTATAATTGTGTTTCAGGTTCCGCACCAGATTTGAAACATCTCCCGGAAAAGACCTGAAGAAATCTCCCAAAAAAATCCAGATGAAATCGAGGACCAAGAGATCGACAAAAATCTCCCGAAATTCTTCTCCAAAATTTATAATTTTGTTTCGAGTTCTGCATCAGAATTCAAACACTAGCCATCGTTTTGTATGAAAATACGGATTTTAGTAGATTTTTGTTGGGTGATACCAAAATCGCCTGAAAAGTCTAGATGAAATCGAGGACCAGGAGACCCTTATAGCATTCTTCTCCTAAATTTTGAATTGTGTTTCAGGTTCTGCAGCTTATATTTCAAACACTAACCATCGTTTGGTCCGAAACTACGGACTTTGGTCCATTTTTGTTGTGTGGTATGAAAATAGCCCAAAAAGGCCAGCTGAAATCGAGTACCAGGAGACCCTTATAGCATTCTTATAAAGAATTTATAACTGCGATTTGGGTTCTGTGCCAGATCTCAAACACTAGCCATCGTCTGGTCTGAAAATACTGATTTTGGCCTTTTTTGTGGAGGGGTACGAAAATCGTCCGAAAAGTCCAGATGAATTCGAGGACCGAGAGTTCCTTATATAATACTTCTTCTAAATTTATAATTTTCTATCGGGTTCCGCGTCAGATTTAAAACACTAGCCAACGTCTTCTTTGAAAATACGAATTTCGGTCCATTTTAGTCGGGTGGTACAAAAATCGCTCGAAAAGTCCCGATGAAATCGAGGACCGAGAGACCCTTATACCATTCTTCTCTAAAATTTATAACTACGTTTCAGGTTACGCGCCAGATATCAAACACTAGCCATGGTCTGGTCTGAAAATACAGATGTTGGTCCATTTTTGTCGAGGGGTACGAAAATCGTCCGAAAAGACCAATTGAAATCGAGGACCACGAGACCATTATAGCATTCTTCCCTAAAATTTATAACTTTGTTTCGGGTTCCGCGCCAGATTTCAAACACTAGCCATCGTCTTGTACGAAATACCCTGAAAAGTATAGATGAAATCGAGGACCAGGAGACTGTTATAGCATTCTTCTACTAAATTTATAAAAGTGACTCGGGTTCCGCGTCGGATTTCAAACACTATCCATTGCTTGTTCGAAAATATGAATTTTGGTCATTTTTTTTCATGTGTACGAGAGACCCTTATATCATTCTTCTCCAAAATTTATTTATAAATGCGTTTTGGGTTTCGTGTCAGATTTCAAATACTAGCCATTGTCTTGTCCGAAAATACGGATTTCGGTCCATTATGGTCGGGTGGTAGGAAAATCACTCAAAAAGTCTAGATGAAATCGAGGACCGGGAGACCCTTATATCATTTTTCTCCAAAATATATAACTATGTTTCAGGTTCTGCATCAAATTTTAAACACTAGCCCTCGTCTGGTCCGGAAATACTGATTTCGATCCATTTTTGTCGGGTGGTATGAAAATCGCTCGAAAACTCCAGATCAAATCGACGACCGAGAGACCCCTATAGCATTTTTCTCCAAAATTTATAACTCTATTTCGGGTTCCGTGGCAGATTTCAAACAATAGCTATCTTTGGTCCGAAAATACAAATTTTGGACCATTTTTGTCGAGGGGAACAAAAATTGCCCGAAAAGTCCAGATGAAATCGAGGAGAAGAAGATTCTTGTAGCATTCTTCTCCTAAATTTATAACTAAGTTTGGGGTTCTCCGTCAAATTTCAAACACTAGCTATTGTTTGGTTCGAAAATACGAATTCCTGTCCATATTTGTCGGGTGGTATGAAAATCGCCTAAAAAGTCCAGATGAAATCGAAGACCGGGAAACCCTTATAGCATTCTTCTCCAAAATTTATAAATTTGTTTCGGGTTCCACGTCAAATTTCAAATACTAGCCCTCGGCTGGTCTGAAAATACATATTTCTGTTCATTTTTGTTAGGTGGTTCGAAAATCGCCCAAAAATTCCACATAAAATCAAGGACCAGAAGACTCTTATAGCATTCTTCTCCTAAATATATAAATGTATATCGGGTTCCGCGTCAGATTTCAAACATAAGCCATCGTCTTGTTGGAAATTACGGATTTTGATCCATTTTTGTCGGGGTGTACGTAAATCGCTCGAAAAGTCTAGATGAAATCGAGGACCGAGTGACCCTTATAGCATTCTTCTCCAAAATTTATAACAATGTATCTCATTTCGGGTCAGATATCAAACACTAGCCTCAATTTCGCCCGAAAAGTCTAGATCAAATCGAGGATCGAGAGACCGTTATAACATTCTTCTCCTAAATTTATAATTGAGTTTTGGGCCTCATATTTGAAACACTAGCAATTGTCTTATTCGAAAATACGGATTTTGGTCCATTTTTGTCGGGTGGTACGAAAATCGCCTGAAAAGTCTAGATGAAATCGAGGACTGAGAGACCTTTATAGCATTCTTCTCCTAAATTTATAACTGAGTTTTCAGGTTCCGCGTCAGATTTCAAACACTAGCAATTATTTTGTTCAAAAATATGATTTTCGGTCCATTTTTTGTCGGGTGCAATGAAAACAACCCTAAAATTCCAGATGAATCGAGGAACGGGTGACCCTGATAGCGTTCTTCTCCAAAATTTATTACTTGTTTTTAGGTTCAGCGCCAGATTTCAAAAATTGCCATCGTCTGGTCTGAAAATATAGATTTCAGTCCTTTTTTGTCGAGGGGTAAGAAAATCGCTTGGAAAGTCCATATGAAATCGTGGACCGAGAGACCCTTATAGGATTCTTCTCCTATATTTATAATTGTGTTCCGAGTTCCGTTTTAGTCGGGTGGTACGAAAATCACCCTAAAATACAAGATGAAATCGAGGACCGGGAGTCCCTTATAGCATTCTTCTTCTAAATATCTAATAGTGTTTCGGATTCCGGGTTAGATTTCAAACACTAGCCATCGATTTGTCCGAAAATATAGATTTCAATCCATTTTAGTCTAGTGATATGAAAATTGCCCGAAAAGTCCAGACGAAATTGAGGACCGGGAGACCCTTATAGCATTCTTCTCCAAAATTTATAAAAATGTTCCGGGTTCAGCATCAAATTTCGAACACTAGCCCTCGTCTGGTCAAAATACGGTTTTTTGTTCATTTTTGTTAGGTGGTAAAAAAATCGCCGGAAAAGTCCACATGAAATCATGGATAAGAAGACTCTTATAGCATTCTTATCCTAAATATATAAATGTATATCGGGTTCCGCGTCAGATTTCAAACACTAGATATCGTCTTGTTGAAAATTACGGATTTCGGTCCATTTTTGTCGGGGTGTACGGAAAT
The DNA here is from genome assembly GCA_002896215.2 of Cicer echinospermum. NCBI lineage: Eukaryota > Viridiplantae > Streptophyta > Magnoliopsida > Fabales > Fabaceae > Cicer > Cicer echinospermum. The sequence continues at coordinate 20,827 of PGTU02004288.1, forward strand.
CGCCTAAAAATTCCACATGAAATCGAGGACCGGGTGATCCTTATAGCATTCTTCTCCTACATATATAACAATGTTTCTCATTCCGGGTCAGATATCAAACACTAGCCATCGTCTGTTTCGAAAATACAGATTTCGGTCTATTTTTGTCGAGGGGTACGAAAATCGTCTGAAAAGTCCAGATGAAATGGAGGACCGAGAGACCGTTATAGCATTCTTCTCCTAAATTTATAATTGAGTTTCGGGTTGCACCTCAGATTTCAAACACTAGCAATTGTCTTCTTCGAAAATATGGATTTCGGTCCATTTTTGTCGGGTGGTATGAAAAATCGCCTGAAATGCCTAGATGAAATCGAGGACCGGGAGACCCTTATAGCATTCATCTCTTAAATTTATAACTGAGTTTCGGGTTCCGCGTCAGATTTCAAACACTAGCAATTATCTTGTTCAAAAATATGAATTTCGGTCAATTTTTTGTCGGGTAGAACGAAAACAACCCGAAAATTCCAGATGAATCGAGGAACGGGTGACCCTGATAGCATTGTTCTCCAAAATTTATTACAGATTTTTAGGTTCAGCGCCATATTTTAAAAACTTGCCAACGTCTGGTCTGAAAATATAGATTTCAGTCCTTTTTTGTCGAGGAGTAAGAAAATCGCGTTGAAAGTCCAGATGAAATCGAGGACCGATAGACCCTTATAGCATTCTTCTCCTAAATTTATAATTGTGTTCCGAGTTCCGTGTCGGATTTCAAACACTCGCCATTGTTTTGTTCAAAAATACGAATTTCGGTCCATTTTAGTCTGTTGGTACAAAAATCACCCTAAAATACAAGATGAAATGGAGGACCGGGTGTCCCTTATAGCATTTTTCTTCTAAATATAAAAAAGTTTTTCGGATTTCGGGTCAGATTTCAAACACTAGCCATTGATTTGTCCGAAAATATAGATTTCAATCCTTTTTAGTCTAGTGATATGAAATCGCCCAAAAAGTCCAGATGAAATCGAGGACCGGGAGACTCTTATAGCATTCTTCTTCTAAATTTGTAACTATGTTTCGGGTTCCGCATCAGTTTTCAAACACTAGACATCATTTTGTTTAAAAACACGGATATCAGAACATTTTAGTTGGGTGGTACCAAAATCGCCGGAAATGTCCAGAGGAAATGTCGTAATTTTATAAATGTGTTTCGGGTACCTCGTCAGATTACAACCAGTTGCCATCGTCTATTCCAAAAAGACAAAATTTTGCCCATTTTTGTCGAATGGCACCATACTCGCCCGAAAAGTCCAGATGAAATCGAGGACCGAGAGTCCCTTATATCATTCTTCTTCTAAATTTATAACGGTGTTTCAGTTTCCGCGTCAGATTTCAAACAATAGCCATCGTCTTGTTCGAAAATACATGTTTCGGTCCATTTTAGTTGTGCGGTACAAAAATTTCCCAAAATGTCCAAATGAAATCGAGGACCAGGAGACTCCTATAGCATTCTTCTCATAAATTTATAACTGTGTTTCAGGTTCCGCGTCAGTTTTAAAACACTATCCATTGTCTTGTTCAAAAATACGGACCGACATACCCATATAGCATTCTTCTTCTAAATTTATAATTGTTTCGCTTTCCGCATCAGATTTCAAACAATAGCCATCATCATGTTGGAAAATACAAATATCGGTCCATTTTAGTCGGGTGGTACGAAAGTTGCCCAAAATGTCTAGATGAAATTGAGGACCAGGAGACTCTTGTAGCATTCTTCTCTTAAATTTATAAATGTGTTTCGGGTTCCGTGTCAGTTTTCAAACCCTATCCATCTTGTTCGTAAAACAGATTTCGGTCCATTTTTATCGGATGGTACGAAAATCGCTAGAAAATTCCAGATGAAATCGAGGACCGAGAGAACCTTTTGACATTCTTCTCCTAAATATATACTAATGTTTCAGGTTTCACGTCATATGTCAAACACTAGCCATCCTCTGGTTTGAAAATACAGATTTAAGTGCATTTTTGTCGAGGGGTACGAAACTCTCCCGAAAAGATCAGATGAAATCAATTACCGAGAGTCCCTTATAGCATTCTTCTTCTAAATTTATAACAGTGTTTCATGGATTTCGAGAATTTTGATTTCGATCCATTTTAATGAGGTGGTTAAAAATCGCACGAAATGTCTTGATGAAATCGAGGTCCAGGAGACTCTTATAGCATTTTTCTCCTAAATTTATAACTGTGTTTCGGTTTCCGCCTCAGATTTTAAACACTATCCATCGTCTTGTTCGAAAATACAGATTTCGATCCATTTTTGTCGGGTGGTACGAAAATCTCCAGAATAGTCCTGATGAAATCGAGGACTGAGAGACCCTTATAGCATTCTTCTTCTAAACTTGTAATTGTGTTACGGGTTCCGCATCAAATGTCAAACACTAGCCATCATTTTGTTCAAAAACACGGATATCGGTCTATTTTAGTCGGGTGGTACGAAAATCTCCTGAAATATCCAGATGAAACCGAGGACCAAGAGACTCTTATAGAATTCTTCTCCTAAATTTATAAATGTGTTTCGAGTTTCGCATCTGATTTCAAACACCAGCCATCATCTTGTTCGAAAATACGGATTTCGGTCCATTTTTGTCGTGTATTACGAAAATTGTAGAAAAGTCCAAATGAAATCGAGGACCGAAAGACCTTCAAAGCATTCTTTTCCTAAATATATAACAGTTATTCGGGTTCTGCGTCAGATTTCATACACTAGCCATCGTCTAGTCCAAAAATACAGATTTTGGTCTATTTTTGTCGAGGGTACAAAACTCGCTTGAGAAGTCCAGTTGAAATCGGGGACTGAGAATCCCTTATAGCATTCTTCTTATAAATTTATAACTGTGTTTCGGTTTCCGCGTCAGATTTCATACAATAGCCATCATCTTGTTCGAAAATACGGATTTTGGTCAATTTTATTCGGGTGGTACCAAAATCGCCCGATAACTCCAGATGAAATTGAGGACCGAGAGAACCTGTTACCATTCTTCGCCTAAATATATAAAAGTGTTTCGGGTTCAGCATCAGATTTCAAACACTAGCCATTGTCTGGTCCGAAAATACAAATTTTGGTCCATTTTTGTCGAGGGGTACGAAATTCACCCGAAAATTCCAGAAGATATCGAGGAACGACAGGCCCTTATAGCATTCTACTTCTACACTTAAAACTGTGTTTCGGGTTTCACATTAGATTTTAAACACTAGCCATCATCTTGGTCGATTTCATCTGGACTTTTTAGGCGATTTTCGTACCCCTCGACAAAAATGGACCAAAATCTTTATTTTTCGACCAGACGATGGCTAGTGATTGAAATCTGACTCGAAATCATAAACATTGTTATATATTTAGGAGAAGAATATTATAAAGGTCTCCCGGTCCTCGATTTCATCTAGTATTTTCGGGTGATTTTCGTACCACCTAACTAAAATAAATCGAAATTCGTATTTTTGAACAAAACAATAGCTAGTGTTTGAAATACGACACGAAACTCGGAACACAATTATAAATTTAGGAGAAGAACCTTATAAAGCTCTCTCGGTCCTCGTTTTCATTTGGACTTTTCAGGCGTTTATTTTACCCCTCGACAAAAAAGGACCAAAATCTATATTTTTGGACCAGACGATGGCAAGTGTTTGAAATCTGGAGCAGAACCTAAAAACAAGTAATAAATTTTGGAGAAGAATGCTATCAAGGTTTCCTGGTCCTCGGTTTCATCTGGACTTTTCTGGTGATTTTCGTACCATCCGACAAAAACTGGACCGAAATCCGTATTTTCGAACAAGGCTATGGCTAGTGTTTGAAATTTGACCCGGAACTTCAAACACTGTTATAAATTTTGGAGAAGAAGGCTATAAGGTTCTCTCGGTCCTTGATTTTATCTGCACTTTGCTGGGGATTTTCATACCCCTCGACAAAAATTGACCAAAATCTGTATTATCGGATCAGACGATGGCTAGTGTTTGAATTTTGACGTGGAACCCGAAACACAGTTATAAATTTTGGAGAAGAATGCTATAAGGGTCTTTGGTCCTCGATTTTATTTGGACTTTTTGGGCGATTTTCGTACCACCCAACAAAAATGGACTGAAATTCATATTTTCGGACTAGAGTATGGTTACTGTTTAAAATCGAGCGCGGAGCCCAAAAAACAGTTATAAATTTTTTAGAAGAATGCTATAAGGGTCTCCCGATCCTCAATTTCACCAAGACTTTTCGATCGATTTTCGTACCACCCCACTAAAATAGACTGAAATTCGTATTTTCGGACCAAACAATGGCTAGTGTTTGAAATCTGACACGGAACCCGAAACACACATATAAATCAGTATTTTCAGAAAAGACGATGGCTAGTGTTTGAGATCTGGCGCAGAACCCGAAACATAGTTATAAATTTTGGAGAAGAATGCTATAAGGGTCTCCTAGTACTCGATTTCATTGGACTTTTGGGCAATTTTTGTACCACCCAACAAAAGGGACCAAAGTCCGTACTTTCGGAAAAAATGATGCTTAGTGTTTGAAATATAAGACACATAACCCGAAACACATTTATAAATTTAGGAGAAGAATGCTATAAGAATCTCCTGGTCCTCAATTTCCTCTAGACTTTTCAGGCGATTTTTGTATCACCCGACAAAAATGGACCGATGGCTAGTGTTTCAATTCTGATGCGGAACCCGAAACATAATTATAAATTTTGGAGAAGAATGCTATAAGGGTTTCCTGGTCCTCGATTTCATCTGGTCTTTCCAGGCAATTCTTGTACCACCTGAAAAAAATCGTATTTTCGGACCAGACGATGGCTAATGTTTGACATCTGGCGCTGAAACCGAACACAATTATAAATTTTGGACAAGAATGCTATAATGGTCTCCAGGTCCTCTATTTCATATGGACTTTTCGGGCGATTTACGTAACACATGATTAAAGGGACCAAAATCCGTATTTTTGAACAAGACGATGGCTAGTGCGTGAAATCTGACGCGAAACCCGAAAAACATTTATAAATTTAGAAGAAGAATTCTATAAGGGCCATTTGGTCCCGGATTTCATATGGACTTTTCAGGCGATTTTCATACCCATCGATGATAATGGACCAAATTATGTATTTTCGGACCAGACTATGGACAATTTTTGAAATTAGACGCGGAACCCGAAACATAGTTATAAATTCATGAGTAGAATGCTATAATAAGAGTTTTCTGGTCCTCGATTTTATCGGGTCTTTTCGGGCAATTTTTGTACCACCCGACAAAATTAGACCGAGGACCGAGAGAATTCTATAAGGGTCTCCCTGTCCTCGATTTCATGTGGACTTTTCGGGCGATTTTCATACCACTAGTCTAAAATGGATTGAAATCCGTATTTTTGGACCAGACGATGGCTAGTGTTTGAAATTTGACATGGAACCTAAAATACAGTTATAAATTTAGAAGAAGAATGCTATAAGGGTCTCTTGGTCGTCGATTTCATCTTGACTTTTCGGGAGATTTTCGTACCCCTCGACAAAAATGGACCAAAATCTATATTTTCATACCAAACAATGGCTAGTGTTTGAAATCTGACCCAGAATCCGAAACACTTTTATATATTTAGGAGAAGAATGCTATAAGGGTCTCAAGGTACTCGATTTCATGTAGTATTTTCGGTTGATTTTCGTACCACCCGACTAAAATGGACCAAAATTCGTATCTTTGAACAAAACAATGGCTAGTGCTTGAAATCTGACACGGAACTCGGAACACATTTATAAATTTAGGAGAAGAATGCTATAAGGGTCTCTCGGTCCTCGATTTCATCTAGGCTTTCGGGCGATTTTCGTACTACCCGACTAAAATGGACCGAAATCTGTATCTTTGAACAAGACGATGGCTAGTTTTTGAAATCTGACGCAGAATCCGAAACACAGAATCTCGATTTCATGTAGTATTTTCGGCCGATTTTCTTACGCCTCGAAAAATATGGACCGAAATCTATTATTAGGATAGATGATGGCTAGTGTTTGAAATCTGATGTGAAATCCAAAACACTGTTATAAATTTAGGAGAAGAATGTTGTAAGAGTCTCCCGATCCTCGATTTGATCTGAACTTTTCGGGGGATTTTCGTACCACCCGACAAAAATGGACCGAAATCCGTATTTTCGGACCAAACGATGGCTAGTGTTTAAAATCGGGGGCTGAGCCCGAAAAACAGTTATAAATTTTGGAGAAGAATGCTATAAGGGTCTCCTGGTCCTCGATTATATCTGGACTTTTCGGGCGATTTTCGTACCACCCGACCAAAATGGACCGAAATCCGTATTTTCGGACAAGACAATGGCCAGTGTTTAATTTAACACCCTAAATTTTATGATAAACTATTTCTATTAATTAATAGGATTTTAAATAATTAATTTTGATGTGTTAAATTATTAAAAAATATATGTTAATAAACTTTGTGATTAATTTCCGTTATATAGGTGATTTTTTATGATGTGCTAGTTTTATATATACTAGATTACATGAGCCGATATAAATAATAAATATTATATTTTATTATTTGATATACTTTTTAAAAAAATAATAGTATTTAGTGTAATATATATTTTAAAGAAAAAGATTTTATACGATTTTACGTGTATATACGCACACCCAATTAATATCATTCTTTTATGCGTTTTGACTAATATTAAATGTGTACTTAATTATATTTATTTAATTCTAAATATATTTTATTTTTAATTATTTACATTATAAATAATTATGTTTAGATAGTGGTAATATTGTGTTTGATTTTCTTTATTTTTATATACTTATTATGATATTGTGATTATATATATATTTAGTATGATTTAGTATTTAATATAAAGTGTTGATTTTATATTTATTTATTTTATAATTTGAATATTCTCTAATTATGATAGTATTTAATGTGAGTATTAAAAAAAGTGTCATTAGGGTGATTATTTTGAATATGAAGGTTTTGATTATTAATATATTTTAAATGATTTATTACTATATTTATAAAATATTAGCAATATTTAGTAATTAAATTATGTTAAAAAAATGTTAAATCATTAGTTTTATTAATTATTTGGTTTTATTTAAAAATAAATAAAGGGACCAATGAGTTTTAACCATGTGTGAACCCTAATTGTTAATAAAATAAAACAACAACAAAAAATAGGAATTGGAAGGGCACCTTTGAAACCAAAGTAGAAACACAACAACAACCTATCGTTTGACACCGGTGATCGATAACTGTCCAGAAAACTTTCTTCATTTTCGCCAAATTTGAGTATGTTATTTCATTCATTTAACTTGTCCATTAAACATAATTTTCCAGAATTTTAACAACCCAATTTCTCTCTAAAATACCCGACTTCTCCGTTTGTAGAATTCGTTATTTTGCACTGTTCTCCTTCACCGTAAGTCCGATTTGAGTGAAACCAACGCCAAAATGACCGTGTGAAAAGTGGCTATATTATCCACTGATTGGATTTCTGGTTTTATGGTAATTTTCCTTGACCGAATTTCGAATTTAGGTTTTAGAGTATTTTCTCATATTTTATTTTTAACATTTACCCATAAACTGTCGAGTTAGATCGATTGATGGACAAAGAGTCAATGAAAAAAGGCTGTTTGCTCGTGAAATCCTATTCGTGTGTGAAAGCATCAAAATAAGGTAAGGGTGAGAGAGCGTTTGAATTCATGAGTGTAATATATTGTGAGATGAACAGGAAACCCCGTATTTCCCAACGATTCATCTGGGGCTCGCTACGTATGGCAGTAGCCCTTTGAGGGATAAATTAATTAATGTGAAAATATGGAAATTGTGAGATTAAAATATAGAATAGAAATATTTGTAGGGTGTTCATTGATTAATTTATTTGAATGTGTGATATTGATATTATTGTGATATTGGGTGTCGAATTTAATTTATATATGTGTGATTAGATGAGTTTATGTGATGTGATAACAAAAGATGGATGTGTTGTGATAGTTTTATGTAATGATGATGATGTACGATTAATAATTGTGACGTTATAAATTTGTGATAATGTTTGATTGATGATAGTGATGCTATAAATTTTTGATGAGTTTATGTGATGAGAATATTGAATTAACCCCATAGTTGATGAAATAATGGTGATTTCAATTTGTGTTTGAGATGACGGTTTTAATGGAGTATCATATACCAACGAGGGAGAAAATAAAATATTGTGAATTTGTGAAGTTGAGATTATTTTGTCATCATATAGGTAGGGCCTGACAAGCCTAGTGATTCCGGGGAAGTACAATTGAATGAGCCTAATTGTGGCGGTCTGCTGTCGAGCCTTAAGGCAAGATTGTTAAACCTTGGAGGTATTCGAGTGGGGAATTCCTAGGTGACTTGGAGGTAGCACTCCAAATGTCGGGAGCTACCACGCAACACACGTTTACCTCGACTGTCACGTACATGTGTCTCGGGTTGAGTTGAGGGGATCTATGAGGACATGGCCAATTTGAATTGTCCGTCCACCGGGATGGTGGCATAGTATCAAGCCTCCTAACCAAGTACTTCAGAGTTAGAATGGTACCACATTGTGAAGTAGAGTCTAAGCTCATGCATATCACTGCATTTTCTTGTGATTGTTTTGTTGTGATTAATATGTATTGTGTGTGATAATAATTTATGCGATGATTTGATGTTACAGTGAAGTGTATGGATTTTCTTTGATTTTGACTATATAATGTGATGTTTTTCCTTGAAGAATGTTTGTGTAATGATACGGTTTATTGATGATTAATTGCGTGTTCCTCTTATTTGTATTATACTATCAACATGATTTCAAAACTCACCTCCTTCGTTGTTTGTGTTTGACTGGCTTGGCCATGCGTTTGCGAAATTGCAGTTATTACAGGTTAATGAGTCTCGAAGTTCAAGTTTGGGAGAAACCCCGCTCTGATAGGTGATACCGGGAATTAAGAGTTGTAATGTGTATTTTACTTATGTTATTACAAATGACTTTTTATATGAAAACTTAGTACGAGTAAGCCTTGGGAATTAAATCAAGAAATTCTAGTTAAATCAAGTTCATTGATATTGTACTATTAATTGAGGAACAAAGTTGAATTGTAACATGTGTATTAGAGAAACGTATATCCTAAATTATATATAAAGTTTTTATTCTCTTTAACAGATTTTTTTTCCGCGCTGCAAGCTTTCTTCAAATAATTTAGTATATATTATTATAAATGTTATTTTGGGTTTAGAGTGTCACATTTGAAATCTGATGCGGAACCCGAAACATAGTTATAAATTTTGGAGAACAATGCTATAAAGGTCTCTGGGTCCTCGATTTGATTTGGACTTTTCGGGCGATTTACGTACCACCAGACCAAAATGGACCGAAATCCGTATTTTCGGACCAGCCGATGGCTAGTGTTTGAAATCTGACGCAGAACCCGAAACACAATTAAATTTTTTGGAGAAGAATGCTATAAGGGTCTCCCGGTCCTCGATTTCATCTAGGCTTTTCAATCGATTTTTGTACCCATCGACAAAAATATGCCAAATTCTGTATTTTCGGACCAGGCGATGGCTAGTGTTTGAATATTGATGCGGAACCCAAAACACAGTTATAAATTTTGGAGTAGAAATGATATAATGGTCTCCCAGTCCTCATTTCATCTGAACTTTTGGGTCAATTTTCTTACCAGCCGACAAAATGGACCGAAATTTCGTATTTTCCAAACAAAACGATGGTTAGTGTTTGAAATCTGGCACGGAACCTAAACACAGTTATAAATTTTGGAGAAGAATGCTATAAGGGTTCTCCCGGTCCTCGATTTCATCTGGACTTTTCGGGCGATTTTCATACCACCTCACTAAAATGGACCTAAATTCGAATTTTTGAACAAGATTATGGCTAGTGTTTGAAATCTGACGCCGAACCTGAAACACAATTTTAAATTTAGAAGAAGAATGCTGGAAGGTAATAAGTAATAACATCTCACAATTATATCTATTAATAAATATATACTAGTTAATAGAGTTGTCAAATAAATTAATAGTAATAACATATAATCAAATAGAGTTATCAAATAAATATGTAATTGTTACTTTATTTAACAACTCTATTTAGTCGGGTGGTACTAAAATCGACCGAAAAGTCCAGATAAAATCGAGGACTAGGAGACCCTTATATCATTCTCTCAAAAATTTATAATTGTGTTTCGGGTTCCGCGTCAATATTCAAACACTAGCCATCACCTGGTCCGAAAATACAGATTTTGGCAATTTTTGTAGATAGGTACAAAAATCGACCGAAAAGTCCAGATGAAATCGAGGACCGGAGACCCTTATAGCATTCTTCTCCAAAATTTAAAACTGAGTTTCGGTTTATGCGTAAGAATTCAAGCACTAGCCATCCTCTTGTTCGAAAATACAGATTTCAGTCCATTTGGTCTGCTGGTACGAAAATCGCCAAAAATCCAGATCAAATTGAGGACCCGGAGACCCTAATATCATTCTTCTCCAAAATTTATAAATCTGTTACGGGTTCCGCGTCAGATTCCAAGCACTAGCCATTGTCTTCTCCGAAAATACCGATTTCGATCCATTTTGTTGGGTGGTACGAAAATTTCCCGAAAAGTCCAGATAAAATCGAGGACGAGGAGACCCTTATAGCATTCTTCTCAAAAATTTATAACTAATTTCGGGCCCGCGCCCAGTTTTTTAACACTAGCCCGTCGTCTAGTCCAAAAATACGGATTTCATTCCATTTTTGTCGGGTTGTACGAACATCCCCGAAAAGTCCAGATGAAATCGAGGACCGGGAGACCCTTAATACATTCTTCTCCTAAATTTATAACAGTGTTTCGGATTCCGCATCAGACTTCAAGCACTAGCCATCATCTAGTCCGAATAATACATTTCGGTCCATTTTTTTCGAAGGCGAAGAAAATTGTCCGAAAAGTCCAGATGAAATCGAGGAATTGGATACTCTGATAGGATTCTTCTTCTAAATTGAAAATTATGTTTCGGGTTCCATGTCAGATTTCAAAAACTACCCATCGTCTTGTACAAAAATACGGATTTCAGTCCATTCTAGTCAGGTAGTACGAAAATTGCCCGAAAAGTCCAGATGAATCGAGGACAGACAGACCTTTATAGCATTCGACTTCTAAATTTATAACAGTGTTTCAGGTGTTGCGTCAGATTTCAAACACTAACAACCGTCTTGATTTAAAATACAGATTTTGGTCCATTTTTGTCGGGTGGTACGAAAAATCGCCCGAAAAGCCCTGATGAAATTGAGGACCGAGACACACTTATAACATTCTTCTCCTAATTTTATAACTGAGTTTCAGGTTCCGCGTCAAATTTACAAACACTAGCCCTCGTCTGTTCCGGAAATACTGATTTCGGTACATTTTTGTCGGATGTTATGAATATCGCCGAAAGGTCCAGATGAAATCGAGGATTGGGAAACCCTTATAGCATTCTTATCCAAATTTATAACTATGTTTCGAGTTCCGCAACAGATTTAAAAACACTAGCTATCGTTTGGTTCAAAATACAGATTTTGGTTGATTTTTATCGAGGGTACGAAAAGTTGCCCGAAAAGTCCAGATGAAAACAAGGAAAAGAAGATTCTTGTAGCATTCTTCTCCTAAATTTATAATTGAGTTTCGGGTTCTACGTCAGATTTTCAAACACTAAGCCATTATCTGGTCCGAAAATACAATTTTCGGTCCATAGTTGTCGGGTGGTACGAAAATCGCCTAAAAAGTCCAAAGGAAATCGAGGACCGGGAGACCCTTAAAGCATTCTTCTCCAAAATTAATAAATGTTTTTCAGGTTCCACGTCAAATTTCAAACAATATCCCTCGTTTGGTCCGAAAAGTCCAGACGAAATCGAGACTGGGAGACCCTTACAACATTCTTCTCCTAAATTTATAACAGTGTTTCGCATTCCGCATCAGATTTCAAGCACTAGCCATCGTCTAGTCCGAATAATATATTTCGGTCCATTTTTTTTCGAGGGGGAAGAAAACCATCCGAAAAGTCCAAATGAAATCGAGGACTTGGATAGTCTGATAGGATTCTTCTTCTAAATTTAAAATTGTGTTTCGGGTTCCGTGTCAGATTTCAAAAACTAGCCATCCGCTTGTACAAAAATACAGATTTCGGTCCATTCTAGTCGGGTAGTACGAAAATCGCCAGAAAAGTCCAGATGAAATCAAGGACAGACAGACCCTTATATCATTCTTCTTCTAAATTTATATCAGTGTTTCGGGTCCCGTGTCAGATTTCAAATACTAACAACCGTCTTGATTTAAAATACGGATTTTGGTCCATTTTAGTCGGGTCGTACGAAAATTGCCTGAAAAGCCCTGATTAAATCGAGGACCGAGAGACCCTTATAGCATTCTTCTCCTAAATTTATAACTGAGTTTCGGGTTCCGCGTTAAAATGTCAAACACTAGCAATCATCTTGTTCGAAAATACAGAGTTCGGTCCATTTTTTGTATGGTGGTACGAAATTTACTCGATAGTCCAGATACAACGAGGACCAGGAGACCTTGAAAGCATTCTTCTCCAAATTTATGACTGGTTTTTAGGTTCTGCGCCAGATTTCAAATGATTGCGATCGTCTGGTCTAAAAATATAGATTTCGGTCCTTTTTTGTCGAGGGGTAAGAAATTGCTTGAAAAGTCTAGATGAAATCGAGGACCGAGAGACCCTTATAGCATTTTTTCCTAAATTGATAATTGTGTACCGAGTTCCCGTGTTGATTTCAAACACTAGCCATTGTTTTGTTCAATAATACGAATTTCTGTCCATTTCAATCAGGTGGTACGAAAATCATCCGAAAATACCAGATAAAAATCGAGGACCGGAGACCCTTATAGCATTCTTCTCCTAAATATATAACAATGTTTTGGATTCCGTGTTAGATTTCAAACACTAGCCATCGTTTGGTCCGAAAATATAGATTTCGATCCATTTTTGTCGAGTTACGAAAATAGCCTGAAACCTCCAGATGAAATCGACGACCGAGAGACCGTTATAGCATTCTTCTCCAAAATTTATAACTGAGTTTAAGGTTCCGCGTCAAATTTACAAACACTAAGCCCTCGTTTGTTACGGAAATACTGATTTCGGTCCATTTTTGTCGGGTGTTATGAATATCGCCTGAAAAGTCCAGATGAAATCGAGAACAGGGAAACCCTTATAGCATTCTTATCCAAAATTTATAACTATGATTCGGGTTCTGCAACAGATTTCAAACACTAGCTATCGTTTGGTTCGAAAATACAGATTTTGGTTGATTTTTATCGAGGGGTACGAAAGTTGCCCGAAAAGTCCAGATGAAAACAAGGAGAAGAAGATTCTTGTAGCATTCTTCTCCTAAATTTATAATTGAGTTTCAGGTTCTACGTCAGATTTTTCAAACACTAGCCATTATCTGGTCCGAAAATACAAATTTTCGGTCCATAGTTGTCGGGTGGTACGAAAATCGCCTAAAAAGTCCAAAGGAAATCGAGGACCGGGAGACCCTTAAAGCATTCTTCTCCAACATTAATAAATGTGTTTCGGGTTCCACGTCAAATTTCAAACACTAGCCCTCGTCTGGTCCTAAAATATAGATTTCGGTCCATTTTTGTTAGGTGGTACGAAAATCGCCCGAAAAGTCCAGATGAAATCGAGGACCGGGAGACCCTTACAACATTCTTCACCTAAATTTATAATAGTGTTTCGCATTCTGCATCAGATTTTCAAGCACTAGCCATCGTCTAGTCCGAATAATATATTTCGGTCCATTTTTTTCGAGGGGAAGAAAATCGTCCGAAAAGTCCAGATCAAATCGAGGACTTGGATACTCAGATAGGATTCTTTTTCTAAATTTAAAATTGTGTTTCGGGTTCCGTGTCAGATTTCAAAAACTAGCTATCATCTTGTACAAAGATACGGGTTTTCGGTCCATTCTAGTCGGGTAGTACGAAAATCGCCAGAAAAGTCCAGAGGAAATCGAGGACAGATAGACCTTTATATCATTCTTCTTCTAAATTTATAACAGTGTTTCGGGTTCCGCGTCAAATTTCAAACACTAACAATTGTCTTGATTTATAATACGGATTTCGGTCCATTTTTGTCGGGTGTTACGAAAATCCCCCGAAAAGCCCTGATGAAATCGAGGACCGGGAGACCCTTATAGCATTCTTCTCCTAAATTTATAACTGAGTTTCGGGTTCCGCCTCAGATTTCAAACACTAGCAATCATCTTGTTCGAAAATACAGAGTTCGGTCCATTTCTTGTATAGTGGTACGAAAATCACCCGAGAGTCCAGATGCAACCGAGGACCAGGAGACTTTGATAGCATTCTTCTCCAAAATTTATGAATGGTGTTTAGGTTCTGTGCTAGATATCAAACACTTGCCATCGTCTGGTCTGAAAATATAGATTTTGGTCCTTTTTTGTCGAGGGGTAAGAAAATTGCTTGAAAAGTCTAGATGAAATCGAGGACCGAGAGACCCTTATAGCATTTTTTTCCTAAATTGATAACTGTGTACCGAGTTCTGTGTTGGATTTCAAACACTAGCCATTGTTTTGTTCAATAATACGAATTTCTGTCCATTTCAATCAGGTGGTACGAAAATCATCCGAAAATACCAGATAAAATCGAGGACCGGGAGACCCTTATAGCATTATTCTCCTAAATATATAACAATGTTTTGGATTCCGTGTCCAATTTCAAACACTAGCCATCGTCTGGTCCGAAAATATAGATTTTGATCCATTTTTGTCGAGTTACGAAAATAGCCTGAAAAGTCCAGATGAAATCGACGACCGAGAGACCGATATAGCATTCTTTTCCAAAATATATAACTGAGTTTCAGGTTTCGCGTCAAATTTACAAACACTAGCCCTCGTCTATTCCGGAAATACTGATTTCGGTCCATTTTTGTCGGGTGTTATGAATATCGCCCGAATAGTCAAGATGAAATCGAGGATTGGAAAACCCTTATAGCATTATTATCCAAAATTTTATAACTATGTTTCGGGTTCCTCAACAGATTTAAAACACAAGCTATCGTTTGGTTCGAAAATACAGATTTTGGTTCATTTTTATCGAGGGGTACGAAAGTGCCCGAAAGTCCAGATGAAAACAAGGAGAAGAAGATTCTTGTAGCATTCTTCTCCTAAATTTATAATTGAGTTTCGGGTTCTACGTCAGGTTTTCAAAACATTAGCCATTATCTGGTCCAAAAATACAAATTTCGGTCCATAGTTGTCGTGTGGTACGAAAATCGCCTAAAATTTCCAAAGGAAGTCGAGGACCGGGAGACCTTAAAGCATTCTTCTCCAAAATTAATAAATGTGTTTCGAGTTCCAAGTCAAATTTCAAACACTAGGCCTCGTCTGGTCCGAAAATATAGATTTCCGTCCATTTTTGTTAGGTGGTACGAAAATCGCCCGAAAAGTCCAAATGAAATCGAGGACAAGAAGACTCATATAGCATTCTTCTCCTAAATTTATAAATGTATATCGGGTTCCGCCTCAGATTTCAAACACTAGCCATCGTCTTGTTGGAAATTACGGATTTCCGTCCATTTTTTTTAGGGTGTACAAAAATCACCCGAAAAGTCGAGATGAAATCGAGGATCGGGTGACCCTTATAGCATTCTTCTCCTAAATATATAACAATGTTTCTCATTTCGGGTCAGATTTCAAAAACTAGCCATCGTTTGTTCTGAAAATACAGATTTTGATCCATTTTTGTCGAGGGGTACGAAAATTGCCCGAAATGTCCAGATGTAATTGATGACCGATAGACCCTTATAACATTCTTCATCTAAATTTCTAAGTGTGTATCAGTTTCCACGTCAGAATACAAACACAAGCCTTTGTCTTGTTAGAAAATACGGATTTTGGTCTATTTTAATCGGGTGGTACGAAATCGCCTGAAAAGTCCAAATGAAATCGAGGACCAAGAGACCCTTATAGCATTCTTCTTCTAAATTTATAACTATGTCTCGGGTTCCGCGTCATATTTCAAATACTAGCCATAGTCTTATTCGAAAATACGGATTTTGGTCCATTTTAGTTGGATCGTATGAAAATTGCACGAAAAGTCCAGATTAAAGCGACGACCGGGAAACCCTTGTAAAATTCTTCTCCAAAATTTATAATTTGTGTTTCGGGTTTCGCGCCAGATTTCAAATACTAGTCATCGTCTGGTCCTAATATACGAATTTTGGTCCATCTTTGTCGAGGGGAACGAAAATAGACCGAAAAGACCCAATGAAATCGAGGACCAGGAGACCCTTATATCATTCTTCTCCTAAATTTATAACTGAGTTTCGGGTTCCGCCTCATATTTCAAACACTAGCAATTGTCTTGTTCGAAAATACGGATTTCAGATTATTTTTGTCAGGTAGTACGAAAATCGCCCGGAAATCCCATATGAAATCAAGGCCTGAGTTTCGGGTTCCGCGTCAGATTTTAAAAACTAGCAATCATCTTGTTTGAAAATACGGATTTCGGTCCATTTTTTGTCGGGTGGTACGAAAATCAACCGAAAAATCTAGATGAAATCGAGGACCGGGAGACCCTGATAGCATTCTTCTCCAAAATTTATTACTTGTTTTTTGGTTCCGCGCCAGCTTTTAAACACTTGCCATCATCTGGTCCATAAATATAGATTTCGGTCCTTTTTGTCGAGGGGTAAGAAAATCGCCTGAAAAGTCTAGATGAAATCGAGGACCGAGATACCCTTATAGAATTCTTCTCCTAAATTTATAATTGTGTTTCGAGTTCCATGTCGGAGTTCAAACACTAGCCATTGTTTTGTTCAAAAATACGAATTTCGTTTCATTTTAGTCAGGTGGTACGAAAATAACCCAAAATTTCAGATGAAATAGAGGATCGGGAGACCCTTATAGAATTCATCTCCTAAATACATAACAGTGTTTTGGATTCCGAGTCAGATTTCCAACACTAGCCATCGTTTGGTCCGAAAATATAGATTTTGGTCCATTTTTTTCGAGGGGTACGAAAATCGCCCGAAATGTTCAGATGAAATCGCCCACCGAGAGACCGTTATAGCATTCTTCTTCTAAATTTATTACTGTATTTCGGGTTCCATGTCAATTTTCAAACACTAGCCATCGTCTGGTCCGAAAATACGGATTTCAATCCATTTTGGTCTAGTGGTATGAAAATCGCCCGAAAAGTCCAGATGAAATCGAGGACTGGGAGACCTTTATAGCATTCTTCTCAAAAATTTATAATTGTGTTTCAGGTTCCGCGTCAAATTACAAACACTAGCCCTCGTCTGTTCCAAAAATACTAATTTCTGTCCATTTTTGTCGCGTGGTATGAATATCGCCCGGAAAGTCCAGATGAAATCGAGGACCAGTAAACCCTTATAGCATTCTTCTCCAAAATTTATAACTTTGTTTCGGATTCCGCAGTAGATTTCAAACACTAGCTATCTTCTGGTTCGAAAATATAGATTTTGGTCTATTTTTGTTGAGGGGTACGAAAATTTCTCGAAAAGTCCAGATGAAATCGAGGAGAAGAAGATTCTTGTAGCATTCTTCTCCTAAATTTATAACTGAGTTTCGGGTTATGCGTCAGATTTTCAAACACTAGCCATCGCCTGGTCCAAAAATACGAATTTCGGTCCATATTTGTCGGGTGGTACGAAAATTGCATAAAAAGTCTAGATGAAATCGAGGATCGGGAGACCCTTAAAGCATTCTGCTCCAAAATATATAATTGTGTTTCAGGTTCTGCTACAAATTTCAAACACTAGCCCTCGTCTGGTCCAAAAATACGGATTTCGGTCCATTTTCCTTAGGTGGTACGGAAATCGCACGAAAAGTCCAGATGAAACCGAGGACCAGAAGACTCTTATAGCATTCTTCCCCTAAATTTATAAATGTATATCGGGTTGCGCGTTAGATTTCGAACACTAGCCATCGTCTTGTTGGAAATTACAAATTTCCGCCCATTTTTGTTGAGGTGTATGAAAATCACCCGAAAAGTTGAGATGAAATCGAGAATCAGGTGTCCCTCACTACGCGAAAAATAGGATTTTAGAGGGCTTATTATAAGCAATTTACAGCGCTTTTTCAACAACAAAAAAAGCGCTGTAGAATCGAGTGTTGTAAAAAGATACAACAACGCTTTATAAAAATCAAAAAGCGCTATAAAACATGTAGATATATTGTACGCTTGTTATGCACATTTTACAGCGCTTATTTAAAAAGCGTTGTAAACGGTGCACCCAATATATGCATTATTATGCACCTTTTACAACGCTTATTGAAAAGAGCGCTGTAAAAGGTGGCAATATAATGCATATAATGGGTGTACCTTTTACAGAGCTTATCTAAAAAGCGCTGTAAAATGTGCACCCAATATATGCATTATATTGCCACATTTTACAGCACTTATTTGAAAAAGCGTTGTAAAATGTGCACCCAATATATGCATTATAGTGCACATTTTACAGAGCTTATTTGAAAAAGCGTTGTAAAAGGTAACCAATTACAGCGCTTTTTCAAAAAAGCGTTGTAAAAGGTGCAATTTTTTATTTATTTAAAAACATTATAAATTAAATTTGTGAAAAACGTTTTTTGGTTTTTTATGGCATTTTTTTAGAAAGCGTTGTCTTTTAATTTTTTTTCCAAAATTATTTTCATCCAGAATCAGTTCACACAACAACAGAATACAATATAATGCTTATACTCAGTGCAATATAATGCATATACCAAAATAGAACTATATAACTTAACTACATATACATATTAGATATTTGTACAACAACACATATTGATATACATATTCAGATACATATATAACTTAACTACATATACATATTAGATATTTGTACAACAACACATATTAAGATATTGTGCCCTATTTATATACATATAACTAACTTATCCTACACAGAACAGAACTAGCTACCATATATTCAGTTCCCTTGCAGCATGCTATTTCCCAGAAAATCAAATAATTTTCATTTCAAGCACATACTGATACCAGTCTTCCTTTAATTCAACTAGATCTTTCTTAGAGTATGTTGGACTGGAATTGTCAAAGTACTGTGCAATATAAAAATTGAACATAAATAAGTTAGAATCAAATATATATACATGATTTATATATGAAAATCAAATAATGAAAATATCGTACCGTTTCTGGGATAATAGTTTGATTCCTATCAACAATCTCCTTCATGAACCACAATACATAGTACCCACAGTCAATGTTGTTAGTTTGACAAGGGCACTATAAAATAAAACATATAAGTCAATAACTTAAAGGCATATATTTCAAACCTTTATTAGAATCCATGTGATGTTATTAGACTTTTGCTTCGACACTGTAGCACCTCTTTGAGCTCGAAAAACTTGTAAAGCACTATCGAATAAATAAATTTGATTATTATAGCATTAACAAACACATTATATATATATATATATATATGTAATAAATAAATGAATATTACTTATGTGTCGAACATAGTCTTTATATCGGAGTGATTGTTGTAATTGCCATGCAAGGGATCCAAATAGTATATAACTTTAGAGGTCGCATTGATTGCAAATAGCACCCAATGTGCCCTACAACAACAAAAATTTGGTTGGCAATTTTGTTTACACAACTAATAAATTAAGATCTCATAAATTAAAAAAGATATAAATAAATAATATATAATTACGTACCCTGAATTATATGGTGCAAAGAACAATTTATCCTTCTCTATATTTCTTAATAACATATCTACAATGCAATTCTTTACATTAACTGGATCGAGTTTACACATCGAAAGCTTATGCGGAGACAAGAATAAATATCTATTTGACAATTTGCGCGTGCACACAACCTTCTCATACAAAAACCTTCAATGAAAATTTCAAACTAGAGTAATTACCAATAAATTTAATTAATTACCAATAAATGCAATTAAAAGTATTTTTCACCTTATGTACAAGCTGATGACAATAGCACTCAACTCCTTATTGTTGAGAAGTTCGTAAATGTGCTCCTTTTCGAGAAAGTCTTCATACTCATCTCCGAATATAGCTTTATTCATGGTTTTGATGCGTCAATCGTCGTTGCTGCCCATATTCCTTTTTACTTGGATGTCAAGACACGCCCCGTATTTAGCAAGGCATGGTTGACTTATTTTAGGAGCAGCAACGACTGATTTTCCCTGATCCAATTTTTTAGCTACAACTTTGGCAGCTTTATTACCCTCTAGCTTTTGAAGTTTGCCAGCTTTATAACCCTCCAATTTTTGAGGTTTGCCGGCTTTTTTTTGCTTTGTCGGTGGTTTATTTGATTGAATATGCAAAATGAGATTAAATGTTAGTTTATTGAATCTAAAAAAATGACAAACCTTACGGAATAAATGTGACAAACCTTTTTGGGCGATGTAATTGACTCGTTCATGGGAATCTTTTTATCATTCCCTTTAGGCTTTTGCAGAATCTAAATATAAATGTGAAATTAAAGTTAGGAGCAGAAAAAAATCAGTAATTAAATATACATATCAATTAAACATACATTTCAATTAATTAAATATACCTTATCAAAGGCAACAAGATATGTGGGCCATGCCACATAACTACCAATTGCTTCGCTCAAAAACTTCATATCTACCTCGTTGTTCGGTATAGGCAACGGTGCATTTGGTTCAAAAGCAACAATTGGTGATACTTTGACATGGCCCGCAGGGATCCGTGTGTTGTGCAATACTTCTCCCGAAGTATTGTACAATGTTCCTTTTCCGACCTTCCCATGAGTAAGGGAGGATAAGTACAACACGCAAGGAGTGACACCCTAAATCAATGGTTAAAACATAAGTATGGTTAATAGATAAGTATAGTTAATACATAAGTAATTACATAAGTAAGTAATTAATTACCTCAGGAAGACTTTTGAGACCAATGTTGCAACTCGCGTTTTCACTCTCCATTTGTATTTCATGTTGGAGCTGATCCGGGAGTTGCTTGTCTTTATTCGTCTTCACCAGGAGTGCCACTTGCTCTGATAGGAGTTTGAGCTTCTCTAATACTTCCTCACTGGATGGATTTTGACGCTTCTCTTGTGAAAAATAGCTTTTAGGAGTTACGCCAAATCCTTTCCCCCTCACGCGACCGGAATACTCAGGAACATTAAACACTTTACCAAGAATGTCCCTGCAACTAGCTTTGTTGTCCTCTTGATTTTCTGAACTTTGTTCGATATTCTCCTAAAATACATTAAAAAGATAAGTTCAATATCATTTTTAAAATACAATATTAAAAAATATTAAAGTGATAATATTAAAGTGATAAAATACAATATTAAAAAATATTAAAGTGATAATATACTTACACAAAGTTCTATTACTTTTGAACATTTTCGTTATCAACCACTCCATCCTTATTTACACGAGCTTCCTTCCACAAGATATGACGACCCAACGGTTGATCGGATTGGGTGTCTTGTTGCTATTTGTTAAGATCATAAACAAAATATTAGTTAGAAACTATAGTTTATAATACAAATTCCCTCATTATATAAAAGTGATGTTTAATTACTTACATGTTTTTGCTCTAGACGTGCATATCCCATACGTGATTTTTTGTATGGGTGCGTCGGATTTTTTGCCCTCTCCTGATTTGCCTTACTTATATTCTATATAAAAAAAATAACAATCCTGTAAAAATTTAAAATACACTATGAATATGAATAATCAAACACAAATGCTAATAAATTAATCACTTACCACAAACGTGGGGTTCGAACGTTTTGATACAAATGCACTCCATTCTTCTTTTGATATATAATGTTTATATATTCTTGGAGCTTCAGCATTTGTATTTCCTTCACTATCTTTTAGATAGAAATTTGAGAGGTGAGATCTAAAACCCGGTGTATTTTCCCGACAACTCTCAATATGTAATTCTTTCTCACCTCATCAAGAACAAAAGCAGTCTGCAAGCGAAATAAAGATATAGTTTGAGTAAAGAGTAAAGTATTACAATGGAAAAAATTATAAATGACAAAAGAGTGGATCAAAAAAGTTACTTGTATATCATTCCACAGTATATCTTTCGCATCCTTCAACGCCTTATCTTTCCAATCATCAATGGTAATGGGGATATTCTGACGAACAACAGCCCCAATGTAACTTACAAACATGGAGCTATTGGGGTCAATTGGTTGACCACTCTCATTCCATCCAACCTAATAAACTCATATAGTAAGTACATGCTTTCAAAAAAGATAAAAAAAATAAACAGCAAACAGAGTATAGTATACCTCAAATTTAATGCCACTGCTCCTTGCTTTTATGACCTTTTGCATTATGGTTGCACCATGTTTGACTTCATTTTCGTAAGTATTAGTGTTGACAACTTCCTCATTTTGACAATCTAAATCTTTGGTGGTATCCATTTATCTACAACAAGTTCACCATGCAGTTCAGTACAACTTCAACAAGCTCAACATGCAGTATTCTAAGTACGTATCAGTATCAGTATAACTTAAACAAGCTCAACATGCATTTGAGTGATAACAAAAAATTAATAACATCAATACCTGAATAGTGAGGGTTCGAAGAAATACGTAATGCGCAGAAATGAGGGTTTGCAGAAATACGATTCGCAGAAATATGGTTCGAAGAAATACGTAATGAGGGTTACGTATTTCAATGAAAAGATATGGTGTGTAATGGGAGAGATGATCGTGGATGGAAATACTATTCGAACAGGTAGAGATTATCGTGGAGATAAGGTTTGTAATGGAAGAGATGATAGGGTTTGCAAAGGAAGAGAACAACGATGAAGAGGAGATGATAGTGAAGTTTACGTAATGAAGAGGAAACTGAAGCGGTTTACTGTTATATATAAAATCCTATTACAGCGCTTTTTTAGAAGCCTTTTACAGCGCTTGTTGGAAAAGTGCTCTAAAAGACCTAAGCCTTTTACAACACTTGTTGGAAAAACGCTCTAAAAGGCCTCCTTATTTTATTTTTAAAAAAGGCTCTTTTACAGCGCTTTTTCACATAAGCGCTGTAAAAGACCTCCTTGTTTTCTTATGTTGTATGAATGTTTTTTTTAAAAGCCTTTTACAATGCTTTTTCACATAAGTGCTGTAAAAGACCTCCTTGTTTTCTTATGTTATATGAATGTTTTTTAAAGCCTTTTACAACACTTTTTCAAATAAGCGCTCTAAAAGGCCTCCTTATTTTATTTTTATAAGGCTCTTTTTCAGTTCAGATCAATTCAGTTCATGTTAATTACTAATTTATATTCAGCTCAGTTCATGTAAATTACTAGTTTATATTCAATTACATGAACTTAGTATAAAACACTCAAATCAAGCTAAATATAAGCAGAAAAATAAATTAATCAGAAATCAAATACATGCCTGCTTATATAAAACAATTAAACATGTTCAAACAATTAATTACATTAACTCAGTTCATATTACATGGCTTATATAAAACAATTAAACATGTACATTAAGATGCCCTTCTTCTTTTCCTGGTGGGATTCACATTTGTTTGTCCATTTACAATACGAAACGATGGATTAATCCAAATTCCCTCATCATGATCATCTCTAAGATATAAACCATCATCAGTTGAATCAATTTCATGTGGTTGTTATGATGTTGCAAATAAAAGATCATTACCAACATCTTCATCATTATTGTTATCATCACTTATTTTATTGGTCGATAGGACAACATACCATTTATCATCAGCAGGATCAGTGACACAAAACACTTGTTAAGCTTGCGACGCTAAAATAAAAGGCTCGTCTTTGTATCCCACCCTATTAAAATAGACAAGCAATAACCCTGACTCATCAATTCGAACGCCATTATTATTATCGACCCACTTGCAACCAAATATAGGAACACGAAACACTGTGTAGTCTAACTCCCATATGCGCTCGATAACCCCAAAATATGATAGATTTGCATATATTGGGTTTTTGTCTTTTGCACTTAGACATGCATCGCTTCAGCTACGAGAGTGACTCCGCTATTTTGCATAGTGGTCTGATCATCTTGTTCTTTGGTATAAAATGTGTAGCCGTTAACAACATAACCAGTGTAAGGAAAGACATGTAAACTCAGACCATTTGCTAGCCACCTCAATCTCTGTGAAATGATCCAGGGTCTATATCAAACTTTGAATTTATGTGATTTTTTAACCATGTTATAAAACTTCGATTGTGCTCTCGAGTTATCCAATTTTGATTCCTATTCATGTTCAAACGAGATAACTGATCCATGTGTATTGTAACATACGGTTGAACCTCATCATCATTGTGCAGAACATACAATTGTGCTACTCCCATTCTGTCCTTGAAATAGTCATTAGTCTCCTTCCAATTATCCCTTCTCCTGATATTCTTCCCGAATGATGAGACATGGAAACCCTATGGATTCAGCATTGGACAGATATTCAGTACAAATTTTAGCAGCTTCTTCAACAATGTACCGTTCAACAATACAACCTTCTAGTCGACTTCTACTTTTTTACGTACCCTTTTAATATTTTCATATATCGTTCTATCGGATACATCCAACTCATATAAGCTGGCCCACAAAGTTGTGTCTCCTTAACCAGATGAACAGTAAGGTGAACCATTATATCAAAAAAATGAGGGTGGGAAATACATTCCAAGTTCACACAAAGAAACAACAATTTCCCTCTGCAATGTCGGTAATTTCTGAGGATCGATCACTTTACTACAAATTTCCTTTAAGAAGAAACATAATCTAGTTAAGGCTCGTCGAACTTTTTCAGGTAAAATGGAACGTATACCTATTGGTAGCAAATGCTCCATTAGAATATGACAATCATGGGTCTTCAAACCTTTAACTTGAGGTCTTTCATACAAACCAAATTTTTAATGTTTGAAGAGTATCCTTCTGGAACTTTAACTTCGTGTAGAAATTTACATAAAACACAATTTTTCCTTTCTAGATAGAGTATGAGCAGCTAGAGGTAGATATGTGCGATTTTCTTTCTTTACGGAACACCATTCATTTCTTATTCCCATATCGACCAAGTCCAATCTTGCATTGATGCCATCTTTAGATTTTCCTGGAACATTGAGTAACGTAACAATAACACTATCAAATACATTTTTTCAATATGCATCACATCGAGGAAATGTCTTATATACAATGACTTCCAATATGGCAATTCAAAGAAAATTGACTTTTTCTTCCACCCAATTTGGACCAGCTCTCCCGCAAAAGGTTTGTCAAATTTTATTGGTCAAACCTTCTACTTTTTCAAGTATTTCATATCCAGTCGGTGCTAAAGGAGCTTTACCTTCCTCTGATTTTCCATTGAATGCATTTCTCCACCCACGATATTGATGACTATAAGATAAAAATCTATGATGTACAAGAAATACATTCTTCTTACAATGTTTCAACCTCATCCAGTTTGTACTCTCTTCACATATAGGACATGCACACTGACCTTTAATGTTATATCCTGATAAATTACCATATGCTGGAAAATCATTAATTGTGTCGAACAACATAGCCCTCAAATTGAAATATTCTTTCTTATACCATCATAAACTTCCACACCTGTCTCCCACATAATTTTTAAATTTTCAATTAAAGGAGTCAAGTACAGATCGATATCATTCCCCGGTTGTTTGGGTCCAGAAATTAACAGAGACAACATCATAAAATTACGCTTCATACATAACCATGGAGGTAGGTTATAAATCAACAAAATCACAGGCCACGTGCTGTGTGAGATGCTTTGAAGACCATATGGATCATTCCATCAGTAGAAAGTGCAAGTCTTAGATTTCTTTACTCTATCCCGAATTTAGGATACACGTGATCAATTTTTTGCCCATTTGTGGGGAATCTGCAGGGTGTCAAAAACATTCCATCTCTAATTCTTTCATCTGCATGCCATGTCAAGTGTTTTGAATCTTCTTCAGTACAATGCATGCGTCTAAATCTTGGTATTATAGGAAAATACCACGCGACTTTTGCTGGAGTAGATTCTTTCTTCTTATATCGAGAGACATTGCATTTCAGACACACCTTTAGTAATTCATATTCGTTTCGTAACATATGAATCCTTTCGTAACTCATGCCAATAGAGCACAAAATCTGTTTAGCCTCATAGGTTCGACTGGGAAGTTCATTATCATCTGGCAACATATCTTTCAAGAGTGTTAATAATTCTGTGAAGCTTTTATCAGACCATCCATTACTCGCTTTTAATTTGTACAACATTAATATCGCGGATAGTCTTGTGAATTTAGTACAACCATTATATAATGGTTTCTCTGCATCACTCAACAAACTCTCAAACATTTTAGGACAATCCCGAAGATCTTCTTCAATTACTTTTCCAATCTCCTCAACTCGGTCCGGCTCATATGTATATGTATCGAAGTCAGTTGAAGCATATGTCGAACCATTCTCAAAATTAATGTTTCCTTTTTTTTTCTCACAATGTCTTATCCAACATGTATAGTTTTGATCAATTTCATTACATACTAAATGTCCTTCCAATTCATCTTCTCTAACGCATTTTCCAAAACAACATTTTAAACAAGGACAAACTTTATCCAACATGTATATTTGATCTTTTGCATTCTTCACTGCAAAATCAACAAACTCCTTCACTCCATTTTCATACTCTTTTGACAATCGATTGGCAGACATCCATTTCTGGTCCATATTATATGACCTATATAAATGCAATTACAAAAATAATAAGCTACTGAACAGATCAACAAATTTCAAAAAGAAACCAATATCAACATATCTAATATTGGAAAATGGAAACCAAGGTCCATTATTATGTAACAATTTCAAAACAGAAAAGATTTCAAAATAAACAGATCAACAAATTTCAAAAGAAAAGATTTAATATTTAACAATTTATTAGTTTTCAATTATTAAAAAACTAAAAGATTTTTTGACAACAACAAATTAATAAATACCTGAGACAACATAGATGGCCGCACAGTACGTAGAGGAGATGAGGTTCCCAGAGTAGAGGTGATGAGGGTTCGTAAATTTGATTTAAATTTGTTTTTTATTTTATTTAAAGTAAATGATTTTTATTTAAAGTGAATGATTTTACAGCGCTTGTAGAATAAGCGCTCTAATAGGTCTTTAATTATGTGAAAGCGCAAGGCTTTTACAGCACTTGTAACAAAACGCTCTAATATTTCATTTAATTATTTAGAAAATCATGTCTTTTTACAACACTTGTGAAAAAAGCACTGTTAATAGGTCATTTAATTAATTTGAAAGCGCAAGTCTTTTACAGCGCTTGTTCTAAAAGCGCTGTAAAACATTATGTGAGGGCGCTTCATTTTACAGCGCTTGTGTACAAGCGCTGTAAAAGCATTGTAAACATTATGCGCAAACGCTATATGACCTACAACAGCGCTTTTCACAGCACTGTCAAAAAAACGCTGTTATAGGCGCTGTTATATTTTTAAAATATATTACAACAACGCTTGTATTTAGTAAAGCGCTGTAAAAGGACGCTATAAAATGACATTTTCGCGTAGTGCCTTTAGAAGCATTCTTCTTCCTAAAACTATAATAATGTTCTCATTTCGGGTCAGATTTCAAAACACTAGCCATTTGTGTGGTCTGAAAATACAGATTTTGGTCCATTTTTGTCGAGGTTCGAAAATTGCCTGAAAAGTCCAGATGAAATTGAGGACCGAGAAACCCTTATCTTATTCAATCTACATTATAATTGTGTATCAGCTTCGCGTCATTAAAAGAATACAATCAAGCAATCGTCTTGTTGCGAAAATACGGATTTCGGTCATTTTAGTCGTCTGATACGAAACTCCATCTGAAAATCCAGATGAAATCAAGGACCTGGAGAACCTTAAGCATTCTTTCTCCTAAATAATATATAGTGTTACGAGTTCTGTGTCAGATATCAACATTACCATCGTCTGGTCCGAAATTACATATTTCAATTTATTTTTGTCGAGGCGGCACAAATATCGCCCAAAAAAGTTAGAAAAAATAGCTGAAATCGAGGACCAAGAGGCCCTTATAGCATTCTTCTCCTAATTTATAACTGAGTTTTGGGTTTCGCCTCAGATTGCAAACACTAGAAATTGTGTTGTTCGAAAATACGGATTTCGGACCATGTTTGTCGGGTGGGTATGAAAATCGCCCGAAAAGCCCCAGTTATAATCGAGACCGGAGACACTTATAGCATTCTTCTCCTAATTTATAATTGAGTTTTGGGTTCCGTATCAGATTTCAAACACTAGCAATCATGCTTGTTTGAAAATACAAATTTCGGTCGATTTTTTTCGGGTGGATACGGAAAATCACCAAAAAGTTCCAGATGAAATCTAGGTACCGGAGAGCTTGATATCATTCTTCCTCCAAAAGTTATTACTGGTTTTAGATTCCGCGCCCATTTTAAAACACTTGCCATCGGATCTCGGTCCGAAAAATTAGATTTCGGCCTTCTTTTGTCGAAGGTAAGAAAAACGCTTAAAAAGTCTAGATGAAATCGAGGACCGAGAGACCCTTATAACATTATTCTCCTAAATTAATAAATTGTGTTTTCGAGTTCTATGTCGAATTTCAAACACTAGCAATTGTTTTGGTTCAAAAATACGAATTTCAGCCCATTTAGTCGGGTGGTATCACCCGAAAATACAGGATGAAATCAGGACTAGGAAACCCTTATAAGCATTCTTCTCCTAAAATATAATACAGTGTTCATATTCAAGTCAGATTTCAAACACATAGCCATCGTCCTGGTTCCGAAAATAATAGATTTTGGTCCATTTTTTGTCGAAGGTACGAAAATCCCGTCTGAAAAGTTCAGAATGAAATCGAAGACCGGAGACCTTTTTACATTCTTTCTTCTAAAAATTTATAACTGTATTTCGGGTTCCATGTCAAATTTCGACACTAGCCATCGTCTGGTCTGAAAATACGAATTTCAACCCATTTTAGTCTAGTGGTATGAAAATCGCCCAAAAAGTCCAACTAAAAATCAAGGACTGGGAGACCCTTATAGCATTCTTCTCCAAAATTTATAACTGTGTATCAGGTTCCGAGTCAAATTTCAAACAGTAGGCCTCGTCTATTTAGGAAATACTGATTTTTGTCCATTTTTGTCGGGTGGTATGAAAATCGCCCAAAAAGTCAAATGAAATCGAGGACCAGAAACCCTTATTAGCATTCTAATAAAATATAACAGTGTTTCTGGTTTTGCGGCAGATTTGCAACACTAGCTATCGTCTGGTCAAAAAATACAAATTTGGTCCCTATTTGTCGAGGGGTACACAAATTGCCCAAAACGTCTAGATGAAATCGAGGAGAAGAAGATTCTTTTAGCATTCTTCTCCTAAATTTATAACTGAGTTTCGTGTTCTGCGTCAGATTTTCAAACACTAGCCATCGTCTGGTCCGAAAATACGAATTTCGGTCCTATTTGTCGGGTGGTACGAAAATTTCCTAAAAAGTCTAGATGAAATCGAAGACCAGGAGACCTTTAAAGAAATTCTTCAAAATTCATAACTGTGTTTTGGGTTCCGTGTCAAATTTCAAAACACTAGCCCTCGTCTGGTCCGAAAATAGAGATTTTAGTCCATTTTGTTAGGTGGTACAAAAATTCCCCGAAAGACCAAATGAAATTTTGGATCTTCTAAATTTATAAATGTATATCGGGTTCCGCGTCAGATTCAAACACTATCCATCGTCTTGTTGGAAATTAAGGATTTCCGTCCATTTTTGTCGAGGTGTACGAAAATCTCCCAAAAAGTCTATATGAAATCGAGGATCGGGCGACCCTTTTAGCATTCTTCTCCTAAATACATAACAATGCTTCTCATTTCGGGTCAGATTTCAAACACTAGACATCATCTAGTATGATAATATAGATTTTGGTCCATTTTTGTCGAGGGTTATGAAAATCGGCCGAAAAGACCAAATGAAATCGCCGACCGAGAGACCCTTATAGCCATCTTCTTCGAAATTTATTACTGTATTTCCGGGTCCATGTCAAATTTCAAACACTAGCCATCGTCTGGTCCGAAAATACGGATTTCAATCCATTTTAGTCTAGTGGTATGAAAATCGCCCGAACGGTCCAGATGAAATCGAGGACCAGGAGACGATGGCTAGTGTTTGAAATCTGACGCGGAACCCGGAACACGGTGATAAGTTTAGGAGAAAATGCTATAAGAGTCTTCTGGTCTTGGATTTCATCTAGACATTTCAGGCAATTTTCATGCTGTGACACCCTAAACCCCAAAATAATATATATCATATTTTCTATAAAATTTTGCAGCGGATAAATAAAAATATGTTTCCAAGAAAATAAAACTTTAATTTTAATTTAGCATATCATGTTTCTCAAAAATCAAAAGGAACACCTAAACTTCTTTACTCCATAGTGCAATCTCAATAAGCTTGAATAAGTATAATTACTTGATTTAATTCTAAAAACCTACTAGTATTATATGGTTTTCATACAAAGTCGTTTTCAAATAAATAAGTAAAATACAAATTTACAACCTTATTCCCGGTATCACCTATCAGAGCGGGGTTCCTCCCAAACTTGAACTTCAAGACTTATTAACCTGTAACAACTGCGATTTTGCAAACGCAGGGCCAAGCCAGTCAACACAAACAACGAAGGAGGTGAGTTTCAAAATCATGTTAATAGTATAATATAATAAGAAGAACACACAACAATCATAATAGACCGTATCATAATCACATTACGATATATCAAAATATTTAAGTAAATAGTATCATATTATAACATCAAATTCACTAAAGTAAGATAGTCATCTCATTATAATATGCATCAATCATCTAAGAGTAATTATTATTTTACTTTTGAAACACATCAATCACCACAAAACAATCACAAGTAAATGCAATGCTATGCATGAGCTTAGACTCTACTTCACAATGTGGTACCATTCTAACTCTGAAGTACTTGGTTAGGAGGCTTGATACTATGCCACCATCCCGGTGGACGGACAATTCAAATGGCCTTGTCCTCATAGATCCCTCAACTCAACCCGAGACACATATACGCGACAATCGAGGTAAACATGTGTTGCGTGGTAGCTCCCGACATTGGAGTGCGACCTCCAAGTCACCTAGGAATTCCCCACCCGAATACCTCCAAGGTCTAACA
This sequence comes from Cicer echinospermum, assembly GCA_002896215.2. Taxonomy (NCBI): domain Eukaryota; kingdom Viridiplantae; phylum Streptophyta; class Magnoliopsida; order Fabales; family Fabaceae; genus Cicer; species Cicer echinospermum. The sequence goes on from PGTU02004288.1 coordinate 52,048, forward strand.
ATCTTGCCTTAAGCTCGACAGCAGACCGCCACGATCAGGCTCATTCAGTTGTACTTCCCCAGAATCACTAGCCTTGTCAGGCCCTACCTATATGATGACAAAATAATCTCCACTTCACAAATTCACAATATTTATTTTCTCCCCTCGTTGGTATATGATACTCCATTAAAACCGTCATCTCAAACACAAATCGAAATCACCATTATTTCATCAACTATGGGGTTAATTTAATATTATCATCACAATATCACTATCATTATTCATATCTCATCACATAAATCATCACAATTTTATAGAATCAATATCATCAATAAAACATCATCATTATCATCGCATTAAACTTATCATAGATTTATATTATAAATCACACATCATCATCAAATTAACTTACATTATACACTACATTCACATAAACTCATTTAATCAAACATATGCACTAAATTCATTTGAAATCAAATATCACAATGATATCAAATATAACAATAACATCAAATATCACAATAATTTCAAATATCACAATAATATCAAATATCACAATAATGTTAAATATCACAATAATATAAAATATAACACATTTAACGAAATTAAATCAATCAACACTTTATAAATATTTCTATTTCACATTTTAATCTCACAATTTTCTTATTTCTAGATTAATTAATTTATCACTCAAAGGGCTATTGCCGTACGTAGCGAGCCCGGATGAATCGTTGGGAAATACGGTTTTTCCGTTCATCTCACAATATATTATACTCATGAATTCAAACGTTCTCTCACCCGTTACCTTATTTCGACGCTTTCACACACGAATACGATTCCACGAGCAAACAGCCTTTGTTCATTGACTCTTTGTCCATCAATCGTTCTAACTCGATAGTTTATGGGTAAACGTTAAAAATAGTTTATGAGAAGATACTCTAAAAACTAAATTCAAAATTCGTTCAAGGAAACTTACCATAAATCAGAAAACAAATCATTGGATAAAAATAGCAATTTTTCACACGGTCGTTTTGGCGTTGGTTTCACTCAAATCGGACTTACGATGAAGGAGAACGGTTCAAAACTAAGTAATTTAACAAGCGGAGAAGTCGGGGATTTTAGAGAGAAATTTGTATGGTTAAAATCTGAGGAAGTATGTTTATTTTGACTACCTAAATGAATAAAACGACATACTCAAATTTGGACGAGAACGGAGAAACTTTTCATGAAACAATTATCGATCGTCGTGTCAAACTATAGGTTGTTGTTGTGTTTCTCTTTGGTTCTACGGCTACTGCAGCTCCTTTCTTACTTTCTTATTTTTATTTTATTAACATAATTAGAGTTTTAACATAAATGGGTCAAGCCATTTGTCCCTTATTTATATATATGTTTTACTATTATTATTTTTATTTTTCTAAACAAAATTAATTTTACTTAATCTCATTTTTTTAATATCTTCCAAACATCATTAAATTTTCAAAACATTACTAATATTTCATATTAATATATGCTAAATTAGAGTAATTAATATAATCAATATAAAAAAACATATTACTAATAATTAAAACTCACATTCAAATAATATCTACAATTATACTTATTTCTCAACATTACTTCACATTATAATAATATCATCATATTAGAAAATAGTCAAATTATAAAATAAATAAATATTACACCAAACTTTATATTAATTACTTAAATCATAATAAATATATATGAAATCACAATGTCATAAAAAAGTGTAAAAAAATAAAAGAAATCAAACACAATATCAATTTTTATCTCAAGATATTATCTTATAAAAAATATCTAAAAATAGAAATTGTTATAAATAATTGAAATATAACTACGTGCATACTTAATATCAGTCAAACAAAATATTACATTAATTAGTACACGTATATACACGTAAAATCGAATAAAATCTTTTTCTTTAAACACTATATATTACTAAAATACTATTATTTTTCAAAAAAAAAATAGATCAAAGAGTAAAAAATATAATATTTATTATTTATATCGCTATGTAATCTAATAATATAAAACTAGCACATCATAAACTATCAACATATATATAAATAAAATTTAACACCAAATTATTATCTAATTCCTATTTAATTAATACAATAGTTATTATAAAAATTTAGGGTGTTACACACATGCCCCGACTAAAATGGACCGATATACGTATTTTCGAACAAGATGATGAATAGTGTTTGAAATCTGACGCGGAAATCGAACACAATTATAAATGTTAGAAGAGAAGAATGCTATAAGGGTCTCTCGATCCTCGATTTCATCTGGACTTTTTGGGTTCGGACCAGATGATGGCTAGTGTTGAAATCTGATGCAAACCCGAACACTGTTATATATTTAGGAGAAGAATTTTATAAGGGTCTCCTGGTCCTCAATTTGCATCTAGACTACTCGGGCGATATTCGTACACCCGACAAAAAGGACCGAAATCCCTATTTTAACAAGACGATGGATAGAGTGTGAAATCTAACGCGGAACCCAAAAACAGTTATAAACTTAGGAGAAGAATGCTATAAGAGTCTCCTGGTCTCGATTTCATCTGGACATTTCGCGCGATTTTTTGTACCACACGATTAAAATGGATCGAAATTCGTATTTTTGAAACAAGATAATAGCTAGTGTTTCAAATCTGAAGCGGAAACCGAAACACAGTTATAAATTTAGAAGAAGAAATGCTATATGGGGACTCTCGGTCCTTGATTTCATCTGAACTTTTCGGGTAAGTTTCTTACCAATTGACAAAATGGACCAAAATCTGTATTTACAATCCAGACGATGGCTAGTGTTTGAAATCTGACGCGGAACCCGAAACACAGTTATAAATTTAGGAGAAGAATGCTATAAGAGTCTCCTGGTCTTCGATTTCATTTGGACATTTCGGGTGATTTTTGTACCACCCGACTAAATTAGACCAAAATCCGTATTTTCGAACAAGACGTATGGCTAGTGTTTGAAATCTGAAGCGAAACCCGAAACACATTTATAAATTTAGAAGAAGTATGCTATCAGGGTCTCTCGGTCCTTCGATTTCATCTGGACTTTCCGGGCGAGTTCTTACCCCTCGACAAAAATTGACCAAAATCTATATTTTTGGACCAGAAGATGGCTAGTGTTTGAAATTTGATGCAGAACCTAAAATACTATTATAAATTTAGGAGAAGAATGCTATAAGGGTTTCCCAGTCCTTGATCTTATCTGGACATTTGATGCGATTTTACGTACCACACGAAAAAAGTGATTGAAATCCATATTTTCGAACAAGACGGTGGCTAGTGTTTGAAATTTGACATGGAACCCGAAATACAATTATAAATTTAGAAACAAGAATGCTATAAGGGTCTCCCAGTCGTCGATTTCATCTGGACTTTTCTGGCGATTTTCGTACCCTGACAAAAATGGACCAAAATCTATATTTTCGGACCAGACGATGGCTAGTGTTTAAAATTTGACCCGGAATCCAAAACACTGTTATATATTTAGAAGAAGAATGCTATAAGGGTCTCCCGGTCCTCAATTTCATCTGGTATTTTTCGGGGGATTTTCGTACCACCCGATTAAAATGGACTGAAATTCGTATTTTTGAACAAAACAATGGCTAGTGTTTGAAATCCGACACAAAACTCGAACACAATTATAATTTAGGAGAAGAATGCAATAAGGATCTCTCGATCCTCGATTTCATCTAGACTTTTTAGGCGATAATCTTACCCCTCGACAAAAAGGACCGAAATCTATATTTTAGAAACAGCGATGGCAAGTGTTTGAAAATCTGACGCGGAACTTAAAAACCATTTATTAAATTTTGGAGAAGAATGCTATCAGGGTCTCCGGTCCTTGATTTCACCAGGACTTTTCAGGTGATTTTCGTACCACCCGACAAAAAATGGACCGAAATCCATATTTTCGAACAAGATGATTGCTTAGTGTTTGAAATTTGATGCGTACCCGAAATCAGTTATAAACTTAGGAGAAGAATGCTATAAGGGTCTCGCGGTCGTAGATTTTATCTGGGATTCTCCGGTGATTTTTGTACCACTAGACAAAAATCCTTATTTCGAACAAGACAATTGCTAGTGTTTGAAAATCTGGCGTGAAACCCGAAATCATAGTTTATAATTTAGAAGAAGAATGCTATAAGGGTTTCCTAGTCCTTGATTTCATCTGGTCTTTTCGGGCAATGTTCGTACCCCTCGACAAAATGGACTCAAATATGTTTTTTCTGACCAGACTATGGCTAGTATTTGAAATCTAGCGCGGAACTCGAGACACCATTATAAATTTTGGAGAGAGAATGCTATAAGGGTTCCCGGTCCTCGATTTCATCTTGATTTTCGGGCAATTATCATACGATTCCAACTAAATTGACCAAATCCGTATTTTCGAAAAACGTCTATGGCTAGTGTTTGAAATCTGACACGCAGCCGAAACCCAGTTATAAATTTTAGAGAGATGAATATAGGGTTCTCCGGTTCTAGATTTCATCGGGAATTTCGGGCGATTCTTCGTACCACCCGACTAAAATGGGCACGAATCCGTATTTACCACAAAGACTATGGCTAGTGTTTGAATCTGTCGCGGGACACCGAAATATCATTTATAATTTAAGAGAAGAATGCCTAATATTACTCTTCTAGTCCTCGATTTCATCTGGAACTGTTTTGCGCGCGATATCCGTACCACTCACAGAAAATGGACCATAAAACTTGTATTTTCGGACCAAACGATGGCTAGTGTTTGAACCCGAATCAAAGTTATAAATTTGTTGGGAGAGAATGCTACAAGGTTCTCGGGTCCCTTCGGATTTCATCTTGGACTTTCGGGTGATTTTCGTACCACCCGACTAAAATAGGACCAAAATCCTTCTTTTCGAACAACATGATAGCTATTGTTTGAAATTATGATGGCGGAAACCGTTTACACACATTTTATAAATTTAGAAGAAGAATGCTATAAGGGACTCTTGGGTCCTCAATTTCATCTGGACTTTTTTGGGCGAGCTCGGTGACCCTCGACAAAAATGGGACCAAAATCTGTAATTTTTGGACTAACGATGGCTAGTTTTTGAAATCTGATGTGAAACCCGAATAACTGTTATATATTTAGGAGAAGAATGCTATGAGGGTCTCTCGGTCATCGATTTCATATGGACTTTTCGGGTGATTTTTGTACCACCCGACTAAAATAGATCGAAATCCGTATTTTCGAAAAAGATGATGGCTAGTTTTTGAAATCTGATGCAGAAACCGAAACACAGTTATAAATTTAGAAGAAGAATGCTATATGGGACTCTCATTCCTCGATTTCATCTGAACTTTTCGGGCAAGTTTCTTTCCCCTTGACAAAAATGAACCAAAATCTGTATTTTCAATCCAGACGATGGCTAGTGTTTGAAATCTGAGGCAGAACCCGACAAAGAATGATATATATTTAGGAGGAGAATGTTAAAAGGGTCTCTCGGTCCTCGATTTCATCTAGACTTTTAAGGCGATTTTCGTACCACCCGACAAAAATGGATTGAAATCCATTTTTTCGAACCAGACGATGGTTAGTTTTTTAAATATGATGTTGAACCCGAAATACTGTTATAAATTTAGGAGAAGAATGCAATAAGGGTTTCCCGGTCCTCGATTTCATTTGGACTTTTCGGGCGATTTTCGTACCACCCGACCAAAATTGACCGAAATTTGTATTTTAGGACCAGACGATGGCTTGCATTAGAAATGTGACGCTAAACTTGAAACATAGTTATAAATTTTGGATAAGAACGCTATAAGGGTATCCTGGTCCTCGATTTCATCCGGAGTTTCCGGGCAATTTTCGTACAACCTGACTAAAATGGACCGAAATCCGTATTTTCGAACTAGACGATGGATAGATTTCGAAATCGTACACGGAACGCGAAACACAGTAATAAATTTAGAAAAAGAATGCTATAAGAGTCTTCTGGTCCTCGATTTCATTTGGACTGTTCGTATGATATTCGTACCCCTCGAATAAAATGGACCGATATACATATTTTCGAATAGGATGATGAATATTGTTTGAAATCTGACGTGGAACCCGACACAATATTATAACGGTCTCCCGGTCCTCGATTTCATCTAGACTTTTCGGGCGATTTTCCTACCACCTTACTAAGATGGACCTAAATTCGTATTTTCGAACAAGACTATGGCTAGTGTTTGGAATATGACGCATAACTTGAAACAAAGTTATCAATTTAGAATAAGAATTTTTTAAGGGTGTCCTGGTCCACGATTTCATTTGGACTTTTTGGGCAATTTTTGTACCACCCAACAAAAATGAACTGAAATTCGTATTTTACGACCAGACGATGGCTAGTGTTTAAAATCTGGGGCGGAGCCCGAAAAATAGTTATAAATTTTGGAGAAGAATGCTATAAGGGTCTCTTGGTCCTCGATTTCATCTGGACTTTTCCGGCGATTTATATCTTCAAACAAAACAATGGTTAGTGTTTGAAATCTGGCGCGAAACCCGAAACAATATTATAAAAATTGAGAGGAATGGTATAATGGCGTTCTCCAGTCCTCGATTCATATGGATTTTGGACGAT
>PGTU02004289.1:0-12837 GCA_002896215.2 Cicer echinospermum
TAAGAGATTCCCCATTCTTAACGCCGAGTTAACTTAAACGATTTTCAAAACAAAATATTAAGTAACCGAGACATTAAGAGATTCCCCATTCTTAACGCCCAGTTAACTTAAACGATTTTTCTTAAAACAAAATATTAAGTAACCGAGACATTAAGAGATTCCCCATTCTCAACGCCCAATTAACTTAAACGATTTTCAAAACAAAATATTAAGTAACCGAGACATTAAGAGATTCCCCATTTTTAACGCCTAGTTAACTTAAACGATTTTTCTTAAAACAAACGCACATTAAGTAAACAAGACATTAAGAGATTCCCCATTCTTAATACTCATTTAACTTAATGGTTTTCAAATTTCACACAAAACAAACTCAAACAAATTCTCACATTCAATCCATAATTCACACCAAAACACATCAATCAACAACATCAAGTATGAACACGCCAAATACGATGAACACACATCAACATAATAAATTTCATTTATTCAAAATCTTACATACGTGAGGTAAATTCATTTTTTTCCAAAACAATACTCCAATCCTAACAAAATTCATTTCCACACAACCACAGATAAGGCCCTAGATGCAAACTAAAAGTTTGGAAGGAGCCCTTACCTTCGCGTTAGCTCTAACGTGCGATTACGGCACCGTGAGTAAATCCGGTAAATTTTCCGCTCGCAACGCCGCTTCCTAAATTGGTCCACTAGCACCGTAGCACGGAGGTGAGCAACCTTCCCTTCTATCACTTCTTGAAACAACGTTTAGCGTTTAGGGTTTAGGGTTTAGGGTTTAGGGTTTAGGGTTTCAGATTTAGGGTTTTGGAATCAAGGTTTCAGGTTTAGCATTTAGCATTTCAGGTATAGGGTTTCGAGTTTAGATTTTTGGGTTTATGATTTCGAGTTTAAGTTCCGATTTTAGTGTTTCAGGTTTATGGTGTTAGGTTTAGGGTTTCAAGATAAGTGGTTCAGGTTAAGGGTTTCGTATTTCGGTTTTACGATTTCGGGTTTCGGTTTAGGAGTTTGCTTTTCGGGTTTATGGTTTCAGGTTTAGGGTTTATGGTTTAGGATTTTGGGTTTAGGGCTTTGGGCTTCGAGTTTAGGGTTACTGGATTTAGGTTTAAGGTTTCAGGTTTAGGGTTTCGGGATTAAGATTTCTAATTTAGGGTTTCGAGTTTAGAGTTTCATGTTATGGGTTTCGTGTTTAGGGTTTTGGGATTAGGATTTCAAGTTTAGCATTTAGGATTTCGAGGATTTCGGGTTTAGGGTTCGAGTTTAGATTTTTGGGTTTAGGGTTTCGAGTTTAGATTTTTGGGTTTAGGGTTTCGAGTTTAGATTTTTGGGTTTATGGTTTAGGGTTTAGGGTTTTGGATTTAGGGTTTTGGGTTAAGCGTTTCGGGTTTTGGGTTTCAGATTTAGGGTTTCGAAATTAGGGTTTCAGGTTTAGCATTTAGGATTTCAGGTTTAGGATTTTGAATTTAGATTTTTGGGTTTAGGATTTCGGGTTTAAGTTTCGAGTTTAATGTTTCGGGTTTAGGGTTTCAAGATTAAGGTTTCAGATTAAGCGTTCCGGATTCGGTTTTAAGGTTTCGGGTTTAGGATTTTGGTTTTCGGGTTTAGGGTTTAAGGTTTAGGGTTTAGGGTTTTGGGTTTAGGATTTCGAGTTTAGGGTTTCTGGATTTAGGTTAAAGGTTTTAGGTTTAGGGTTTCAGGATTAAGGTTTCTGATTTAGGGTTTCAAGTATAGGGTTTCATGTTTAGGGTTTCGAGTTTCGGGTTTAGGATTTAGGGTTTCGGGTTTTGGGTTTTTTGTTCAAGGTATAGGGTTTCTATGTTTGGGTTCAGGGTTTCGGGATAAGGATTTCAGGATTAGGGTTTCAGGTTAACGGTTTTAGATTTCGGGTATAGGGTTTAGGATTTAGAATTTTTAGTTTAGGATTTCAGGTTTAGGATTTCTGGTTTAGAATTTTGGGTTTAGGGTTTCGAGTATAGCGTTTCTGGATTTAGGTTTAAAGTTTCTGGTTTCGGGTTTAGGGTTTCAGGTTTCAATATTAGGGTTTCAGGTTAAGGATTTGGGTTTCGAGTTAAGGGTATTAGGTTTAGGGTTTCGGGTTTTGAGTGTCGACTTTAGAGTTTCTGAATTTAGGTTTAAGGTTTCTGGTTTTGGGTTTCGAGTTTCGGGTTTTGGGTTTCGGGTTTAGGGTTTCAACATTAAGGTTTCATTTTTAGGGTTTCAAGTTAAGGGTATCGTGTTTAGGGTTTAGAGTTAAGTCTTTCAGGATTAGGGTTTTAGTTTTAGAGTTTCAGGTTTAGGGTGTCGGGATTCAAGTATAAGGTTTCGGGTTTAGGGTTTCAGGTTTAGGGTTTAGGGTTTAGGATTTCTGGTTTAAGTTTCGAGTTTAGTGTTTCAGGTTTAGAGTTTTGGGTTTAGGGTTTCGGGTATAGAATTTCTTGTTTAAGATTTTGGGTTTAGGGTTTTGCGTTTAGGGTTTCGAGTTTCTGGATTTAGGGTTTAGGGTTTCGACATTAAGGTTTCAATTTTAGGGTTTTGAGTTAATGGTTTCGTGTTTAGGGTTTCAGGATTAGGGTTTTAAGTTTAGGGTTTCAGGTTTAGGGTTTCGGGTTTACAGTTTTTGGTATCGGGTTTAGAGTTTTGGGTTTCGGGTTTATGGTTTGAGGTTTGGGGTTTAGATTTTCGCGTTTCGGATTTTGGGTTTTTGGTTCTAGGTATAGGGTTTCTAGTTTTGGGTTTAGGGTTTAGGGATTCATGATTAGAGTTTCAGGTTCAGGGTTTCAGGTTAAGCGTTTCGGGTTTAGGGTTTAGTGTTTCGAATTTAGGGTTTCGGGTTTAGGGTTTCGAGTTTAGATTTTTGGGTTTAGGATTTCGAGTTAAAGTTTCGAGTTTAGTGTTTCGAGTTTAGGGTTTTGGGTTTAGGGTTTCGGGTTTAGGGTTCCAATATTAGGGTTTCATGTTAAGGGTTTCGGATTTTGGTTTTAGGGTTCCAATATACTGACACGTGTGCAAAGTGCAAACCCAAGTAGTAAATAGTTTCACTTAAAGGCAAAATCTTATGTGTCCTACTTCATACCTATAGACAAAATCTTTAATATAATGTGTAACCCAAGTACTAAATAATTCAAGGCATGCTGAATTAGGTAGACACAAAACAGAAAACATGTTGAAAATGGGGTAAGAATCCAAATATTTTAGTTTTTAGTCCTAACCTGAATGAGCAACAAGCAATCAAAGCATATCCACTTGAGCCGTAGAAATGAAAGTAAGAAAGCTAAAAAAATATAATGACCACTTCACTTTTGCACATGCAACCATAAAAGAAGGAAAGCTAAAAAAAATATAACGATCACTTCGCTCTTGCACATGCGACCAGGTACCCGTACTGCAGAAAGAAAATCTATTTTAGATTCAAGTTTTTCATGAAATTATACTAAAATAATTTCAATTAAAAAAAAAGTAATAAAGTAATTTATATTTACGGATGAATTTCATTTTTTACTTTTGTTTTGGGGATTCACAAGAAGGTTTTGTAGCCACTTAATGAAGGAATCTTAAAAATGCTCATACAAAAGAGAAAAGTTGGTGGATGTCTTTTAACAATGCTGAGGCAAATCAAGTATTCATAATCAAATCCCTAAATAAATCAATCCATTGTTTGTCATTTCCGGCTTCCCTGATCTACATTTGAACTGTTTTCCAGCTTTGGGATCCAAATGACTATTTCAATTTCTGTGCATCAAAGTTATAAATTACAAGACATCAATGAGATCGCTGTGAAATAACATATATATGTAATTATAAACCAAAATATCATTTAAGATTTGAAGGACTTGAATATACCAACAGAACCGAGGAAATTAAGTGAAAACAAAAATAACCACAACATAATCAAATCCGATTGAATAAACATATTTATATAACTGGAAAAAGAAAAAAAAACACATCAGTCATGCCGGCATTCGCCACACAAACATGAACCATGATTAATAATGATTCTCATTTCTAAGTTCTAAACTAGTTCTGTAAGACCCATAATTTTAAAGTTACACTTTATGTATTTTGTGTATTTTTGGATTTTGGCTCGGAGGCTTTTTAGCCAAAGGTTAATAAAATTTGGGAGTTATATGATCAAAAGATATTTTGATGCCGGATTAAAATTACTCGTCGATAAATAAATTAAATTAAACTACGGTGAATCCTTTACGAAGAATTTTAATGCGTTACGGGTGAAAATGGTAATTAACAAATATCTAGATATTTGTTTAGATATTTTGTTAAGTTATAATTAATTATATATATATGTATATGTGATATATATATTTATAAATTAGAAGGAAGGAAAGAAAAGGAAAAGTTATATAAGAAAGAGAGAAATAGAATAGGAAGAAAAACAAAAGGGAAAAAGAGAAAAAGCATTTCCATCTTCTCTCCTCCCGTGCACTTGCGAAACCCATTTCTTCTCCTTCTCCATTTTTGCTTTCTTTTTCGTTCCTTTTCTTCAAGACTAGTAACCAAGGTTGGTGTGAGTGTAGAACAAGGATTTCGCAACTCCACTCTTCCTCTTTGATTCGAAAACGAAGAAAAACGGTATTTGAGATTCAAACACAAACCCCTCTGTTTCTTCTAGATCTAAGCTTCATTTCGCGAAGAGTTAGAAGGGAAAAGTTGCTCAACTACCATGCTACGGTGCTAGGGGACAAATTTTGGAGGCGACGTCGCGAGCGAAGATTTTACCGATTTGCTCACGGTGCTGTAATCGCACGTTAGAGCTAACGTTAAGGTAAGGGCTCCTTCCAAACTTCTAGTTTGCATCTAGGGACTTATCTGTGGTTGTGTGAAACGAATTGTGTTAGAATTTGATGTAATCGATTTGGGGAAATAACGAATTCTAACCTCTATGGATTGTATGAAATATTATGAGATGTTTATATTGATGTGTTTTCGTGTGTAAATTTATTGAATGTAATTTGTGATGAGTCATGAGTATAATGGATCTCTTAATTTCTTGTTTACTTGGATGTGTTTGTTTGTGTTGATCGTTTAAGTGTCGCGTTAGATCTCTTAGTCTGATATTTTTTTTGATGGTTGTTGATTGGGCGATGTGTTTGGTCTGTTTACTTAATATGGAATTGAAAATCCTTAAGTAACTGACGTTAGTAATGGAATCTCTTAATGTCTGTTTACTAAATGTTGGAATTTGAAAAATCGTATAAGTTAAACGGCGTTAAGAATGGGGAATTCTTTTAATGTCTCGGTTAAATAATATTTGTTTTGAAAATTTTAAGTTACTGGCGTAAGAATGGGAATCTCTTAATGTCTCGTTACTTAATATTTGTTTTTGAAAATTGTAAAGTTAACTGGACGTTAAGAATGGGGAATCCTTAATGTCTCGGTTATCTTAATATTTGTTTTGAAAATCGTTTAAGTTACTGGGCGTTAAGAATGGAATCTCTGAATGTCTCTGACCATTACTTATATTTGTTTTTGAAAATCGTTTAAGTAACTGGCGTTAAGAATGAATTCTCTTAATGTCTCGGTTACTTATATTTGTTTTGAAAATCGTTTAAGTTAACTGGGCGTTAAGAATGGGGAATCTCTTAATGTCTCAAGTTACTTAATTATTGTTTGAAAATCGTTTTAAGTTAACTGGCGTTTAAGAATGGGGAATCTCTCTTATGTCTTCGGTTACATTAATATTTGTTTTTGAAAATCGTTAAGTAAAATGGGCGTAAGAATGGGGAATCTCTTAAGTCTCGGTTACTTAATACGAAAATCGTTTCATGAACTCGTAAGAATATGGAATCTCTTAATGACTTATTTACTGAATATTTGTTTTGAAAAATCGTAAGTTAAACTGAGCGTTAAGAATGGGGAATCTCCTTAATGTCTCTTTTACTTATGTGTGTTGTAAATCGTGCTTCCGCGTTTGGCACCGGTAAAATATCGGGTCTCGTGATAATGTCTCGGTACGTTTGGGCGCGTTAATCTCATAAAGAGGAATCTCTTAATGACTACGTCCTATTGTGTTTGTCCGTGAGAGACTTGTTTAGTTGAAATCGTTTAAGTCATGAGAAATAAGAAGAGAATCTCTAATGTCTCGTTACTTATGTGGTTTCGGTAAATCGTGCTGACACGCGATATAGGCATGGGCAACTGCATAGGAGGTACAACGTTTGGTAAGTTGGCTGACCCGTGATAGGCAGTATACGTTTACGATTTACGTTGTCCGGAGAGTAAGTTGTGCTGACCCGGGATAAGAAGGCAATCCTCGGTACTATGCTGTACAGTACTGACCGTGTGCCTTGGTAAACGGTACGTTTACGACTTACCGTACCCGGATTCCTAGGAATGGTGTTGTCCGTGAGAGACTACTTAACCCTGTTAAATTGTGAATTTTGGTTCATTTTGTTTGTGTAGTTTGTGTTATAAGTGTTAAGTGTATGTTTTGGAATTTGGTGATAACATGTGGATTGCTATACCATTTTGAAACCCATGATGTGGTATAATTGTGTTAAAAATGTTAAGTGTTATGTTTGGAATTGTGATAACATGTCTGCACTGCAAATACTATTTCGAAACTAATGATGTTGTAGCGATTGCGTTATCAGTGCTAAGTGTTAGGATTTGAGATTATGTATGAATGTGATTGAGTTAGTTATGAATTTTTGGAAGAATAAGCAGGGAAATCGATTTCCCAAATCGATTGGATGAGTTGCAGGAAGTTCACTATTTTAACCTAATCGATTTGCCAATCGATTAATATAAATATATCTTTCAAAAATCTTTTACGAATCAATTTGGAAATCGATTGGCAGAGAGGCAGGAACTCAGCAAAATCTCCAAAATCGATTGGGAAATCGATTTTGGCAACACAGGACTCATCAGAACTGACAAAATCGACTTAGAAATCGATTTGGTCATGCAGAAACTCAGCAGAAACTGACCAAATCGATTGGCTCAGCAAAAGTCCTTATTTTGAGTTAGATAATCGATTGCTCAATTGATTTATCAATGCTTTGGTCAGTTATGTATTACTTGATGGTTTGAGAACTTCATTTTGAGTTCATTGGTTAATTGGCAAGCATTATATGAACTTTTTAGATATGGAAATCCTTTTAAGGTGCTATGCTTAGTTGAAAGTTATTTTTAGCATTTAAAACTTAAATGTTATGTGTTAACTGTGTATTTTTCATTGTGACCTTTACAAGTATTGTGGAAATCGGGCTTTGCCTCAGATGAGAGTCAGGACGATCCTACCGGTTCGTATCCTACGGACGGGGAATGGAGATGGGAAACGCTTGACTGCAGCTACGTTAGGAGGATCTCACTGGGCGCCGTGGAGATCACTCAGGGTGTTTAGATTTGTTTTTGTCAAATGATCAGTACTAGGTTGTCACAGAGAGAACGGATGTCTTTCTTTGGATTGCGTTATTTTTAAGCTGGAAGACTGTACTACTTTGTTATGTATATATTTTGAAATTCATGATTGAGAATTTTTCCGCTGCTCGTAAATTCTGTTGACTTATTTGTCGTTGTATTACGACTTAAATATTTATCACAAACGTGTGTTACCTTATTTATTTCTCTGTTGTATTTTAATTCCTTTATGAAAAAAAAAAATACACTCTCGCATTGAAAACCGGGGGTGTTACACTAACAGGCAATTCTTTTGGATTGTTACATATCATGTACATTCAAGAAGAGATTTATAGTAAGGGCTGGGGTTTGACAAATTCTATGGTTTGAAAAACCAGCCTTCTGGAAAGAATCTTTGAGCATGACTAATTGAGGATTTTTATTATAAAAGTGATCCTTGATTGTCCAAATGTTTTGATATTCTACTTTGACAAAATAACTCAAATTTTGGTTGAAACAAAGTAATCATGAGAATCATTTGGATTTAAAATAATTCTTTGAAGTTTGCTCCTTGGGAAAGTTTTTTGAATTATTTTACAGGATGGTTTCCTCTTGCTAAAGGTTTTGAAATAATTTTTGTTGAGAAGTGGGTTTTTGAAGATCTCCCTTTTTCTTGTCCTAGAAAAAGATGGAAATTCTATTTGGAGAGGAAATCAATCTCTTTTGGAGCTCTTGTGGCGTTCGCTGTCAAGTTTTTGGAGTTGTAGAGGTTTTCTTTAATTGAGTCTTGAATCTCTTGAAAATTATTAGACCCAGCTATTTGTTGGCTTAGCAAAGCCATTTTGAATTTGGTTTGAGGCTTTCATCTTCTTTTGACAGCCTGCTGCCCAAGACCTGATGGGTTTGCGGATGAGATGGGTGTTTTGGGTTTTCTTGTGGTCTGGTCCTTTTGGACCTCAATTCCTTTGGATTTCTCTGGGCATCACTCAAGTCGCTGTTTGGGAGAAGTATCTCTTGTTAGAGAAAATCTGGAACGTTGGAGTGAGATTTGACTCCTTAATAAATTCAATTTACAAAATAAAAAAATACTAAGGATTGTTTTGCCATCTAGCAAAAATTTGTTTTTGATGCAATTATTTGAACATCTTTTTGTAAAACTTCACTTTTGCAGATGCTTACAATCAATTTCGAAGTAAAAAATTTTGGGTGAGTGATATCGCTTTGAAATTTTGTAAATCCACATACAAATTGAAAGACTTTCTTTTTTATTGTAGAGAATACTTTTTGGCAATCATTCTAGGTGCGCCGATGTAAACGTACAAGTGCATTCTTTGTTATTGTTTTTTGGTTAAGGAATACCCCCATTTCCTATGTCTGAACATCTGTCTCAACAATTTTTTGGGCTGATGGGTCAGCTAAATGATAACAAGGATATTTCTTAACCTGTAGTAGTTTTGATTATCTAACTATTTGTATGCTGCTTTTGAACCATGGGACGAGATCTTTTTTCTTCAACCTATCATGGAGAGATTTGCTATCCTATTAATGTTAGGACAAAAAATCTAATACATAGTTCAAACTTCCCAAAAACTTTGTCAATTAGTGTATATTTGTCATTTTATGTTACAAGAATATTTTGTAGGAAATTTATCGCAAAATTTAAGGACCTTTCAATAGAGGGTGATAGATCCCTGAGAGATATATAATGTCCTAGAAAGCGAATTTTGTTTGAAAAAGTGAAACTTTGGATTTGAGAAAAAGTGATCATGGTTAGAAATATTACTCTCAAGAACTGCATTGAAGATGTTGTTCAATGGTTCTCTAAAAAAATTAGAACATCGTCAATAAAAAACAACAATGCTATAAATAATTAGAATCATAAATTATAATTCTTCGAAATTCAGAATGAGCATTTTAATCAAAGAGCATCACAGTCCATTCAATTGGCCAAAATGGGACAGTGAACGATGTTTTATATCGGTCTATGTGTCAATTTGTATTTGCCAAAACCCGATTTCATTCGAATTTTGAAAATATAGACGAACGAATGACAATTCTGTAAAGATCTTTTTGTTGAGAATAGATAACAAATCCATGTATAAGCTTGTTTAAAGGTATGTTAGTATATATACTGACCTAAATTGTATCAACCTCCTTCTATCTAGTTACTTTTTATTTAGATAGAAGACTACACAGACTCCAGGGGAGATTTAAGATTTTGTTATAAGACCCTTTGTTCTAGGTCTTGGATTTCTGCTTGCAATGTGATTATAGTTCATCATTCACTTGAGAATAGGTCTGGCTTTTGTTGGGATTTGTTTATCAGATAGAAAAAGTCACATTTTCGTAATGGTAGATCTAACCATTATGTTGTTTTCCTATCCCAAAAAGCATTTGGCATGTTTGAACAAATTTCATTTTCAATTCTTTTTTTGAAGTTCTGAAATTTTTGTTTTATGAAAACTATTTTTGTAATTGTTGTTCAGTTATGAGAAAAGAAACATCTTGTTTCAGGAAATATAGATGTTTTTCTTTTTCTTGAATTAAACAATTTAATTCAGTTTTGTAAACAGAACAAGCTTTTTAAAGATTTAAAATTTTTGTTCTGGTTTTTTCAATAAAAGGGAAAACAATTTTTGCTTCTTTTGTTTTGCAAGAAATACTATCATAATTGACTGAAGTAGGGATTTATCATGTTAATGAAGGAGTCCCATTAAAATGACAATATGAGTAATATTTTCTAATAAAACAAAAAGGGGTTTTGATTGAAACGTTACCATTTTTTAAAATGAATAGGCTTCAGTTTTAACTTGTTTATAATCATGTTAGAATTGTTAGCTACAACAAGTTTTTCATTTGATTTTTGTAGAAATTTGTTTGGTACAATGTACTTTTCAAGAAATTGTAAGTCTGCTCCAGTATCAAAAAAAGTGCAATTGTTTCAAATTGAAAATCTTTAGAAAAGAACTAAATTAATTTTGATTTAAATATTTCCCTTGTTGTTATTGTTCTTAAAACAAACAAGCAATCTTCCAGGATTTCTTCTAATTTTCAATTTTGTTTGAATATTCTTCAATTTTCTCCTTTCTCTTCCTGTTCTGGCGGTCAGAAGAGGTTTGATTTTGTACTTGGAAAGAAAGATTTTGAAGAATATTTGAATCAATTTCTTGTTTTTTGTTTAAGAGTTTTTAACTCGTGTTTGACAATTTTAATCTTTTCTGGAAGAGATTGAATTATGACAGGGGTTTGTGAATTTGTTCTTTTTCTAAAGATATTTGTTAAGTCATAAGTGGTTTTAGGAAGCAATTTTGATGAGGATGTGGAAGGAAAGTTTGACCTTGCTTTGGATTCAAAAGTACTTAACAGTTTTTCCTATTATTTCTTTGAAGTTTTGTATCTTCAACCTGCTTTATAATATCAAGAATTAGTTCTTGATCATTTGTTAAAACATTAATTGTTTTTGTACTAAGCTTCTGAGTCGCTAAGAGAGTCGGAGGTTCCTAGCTCATCAACTGTAAAGGTTTATCATTTTTTGAATGAACCTATTTCAGAATCTGTGAATGTTTCTTCTTCAGAGGTTTCTAAAAGTATTGCCTCTATTTTTTGAATTATTTGTTCATCAATTTTTTAACTCATGGAGTTTTTTATTTCTGTTGCCAATATCTTGGATGCGTCCTGTTGGGCCAAACTTATACAAGTTATTTGGTTTTGAAGTTTGACGTTCGAACTTCTTTTGCAAGGGCTTTTTGTTATAAAAATTAGGTTTTCTTTGATTGTAAGTATTTTGGGGTTTAGATTTTTTATAGAAATCATGTTTCCAGGTCTAGGGAAAGATTTTTGAGAGGTTTTCTAAAAGGTTTTGAACAAGATCCTCGCACATCTTTAGAACATTTGGTGGGGTATTTCGAATTATTTGCAAAAAGATCCTAGTTCTTGTCTAGTTCTTTTGCAGTTCTCATTTTAGATGTTTTTGATTTTAAAATCTGGGCAGATTTTCAAACCTTCCTTTTGTGTGAAGTACCAATCCCCATAAGTCAGAGATTATAAGGGATTTGGTTTTTTCCATAGACTTCTTTAATTTGTTTCTAACCTTTTCTCCTAAAGGGTTGGGAGTCCTGCAAGAATTTTTCCTTCCAAAAAGGTTTGTTTGATCTTTTCTAAGCATAACCCTATTAGGAAAGTGTTTTTGTAATATTGAAATTCAGATGATTTTTTTACATCTAAGGTTTGGACAGGAGTTTCAACATTCTTCTTATCCTTTAAGTGATGGATCACATATGAAGTGAAGGCTGATTGTGTAATATGTGCAGATCGCATCAGGTATTAAGTTCTATTTCGTCCGAGATGGGAATTCTTTCTCTGTGGTTGGATTGCATTTAATATTCTAAGTGTTTGGGTTGTGTATAGATGTAAGTCGCCACCATCCTTTGGTTGCCTAAGAATCCTACTATTAGGAGTCTGTTATGGCTTTGTCAGGTGTATGGCCTTGGTTCTAGGCATTTGAGTGCCAAGTCATTTGTTGAAGGAGACTAGATGTGTATTCGGACTATACCACTAAGTTCGCATTCATGAAACAGTAGACTGCATGGAATTTTTGATTGAGAAAGGACATAGGGTCTGTTCTCAATTTCACTAGGTCTGTGCTTGTATACCAGGTCAAAGGTTGACCCTTCTGCCATTTGGAGCTTGCATTGTTTTTTTATCGGCTTCAGAAACATGTCTAAAATCGTTAACTGTGTTTTCAGAGGTATCTTTAGCTACAAAAGGTGTAGAAGGTAGAAGAATGTTCTATCCGACTAAGTTGGTCATGTAAGGCTGAGTAAATTCTGATCTACCTTCTCTAAATAGTTTTTGGGCTTTTTTGGAGATTTGAAATGGTTTAAACTAGGTTGTTTAGTTTGAATCAGTTGTCTCAATCAAAGAGAGTAGTAGAATTATGTTTGATGTTATCTATCTTAGTTAATTGTTTTGCAATGTTGTACTAAGATGGACATTTGTAATAATTATTTTGTATGAATGATATGTTGATAGGCTTTGTTCCGAACTATATCACTCTGGAATTTTGAAAGGTGCAACTTCTATTGGCTTTCTAGGTGTGTTATTAGATTTGTCTTAAAGGTGGTGTTTCAGACTGTATTTTTAATCTAGTTGCCAAATCCATTCTGCAGTTTATTTCTGGTTGTTAATGGATTAACAGAACTTTGTTCTTGTTTGAAAGGGTAAGAAATTTGGTTTTGTGTTGCATAAATTTTCAAACAATTCAAAAAATAAACTATGAGTTTTATTTTGTAAATGAATGTATAAAATTCATGTCTGAATTTCTTTCTTTGTTTTAGAAAAGTTTTTGAAGAACCATGTTCTTTTATCTGTATTTTTGGAAGCATAAAAATCATTATGGAGAATAGTTTTATCAACTTCAAATTCCTTTTCTATGACATTTAATTCATTAACAACATTTTCAGTTATAGT
>PGTU02004291.1:0-14771 GCA_002896215.2 Cicer echinospermum
AAATGTTTTTTATTTGTTTACCGATTTCTCAAATCTTTACATCTTTTTTACTAACAAATAATAATATTACCCTATAATAACGTACAACTTATGCCAAATTTGATATCCCAAGCATAATCATATTGACAAATTATGGTAAACTTAAGTAAAAAAATTTAATTTGCTTTAACTCCGAAAAGTAAACATTAAACACGTTGACATAATAACAATTCATAAATGGATGTATAATAGATGGTTTTTTTGATAGTGTGATCTACAAAATCCTCCCTAAATAAATATTATTAAATCATGATAAATATAAATCATGATGAATTTTGAGAAAAAAAATAAAAATTTTATTTATATGAGCACACATATCTTGCTTCAGTACTAAATAAACAATTTATATTAATGAGATCCGTGTTATTCCAGGAAATAATTGTCAATAATATATATACTCTAATTTTAATATCTTTTATATGTGTTCAATGAATTTTAACATTTTCCTAATTTATAAGACATGTACCGTCGTCACGGCAATTTTTTTGTCTAAATAACATCCCTAATTTTATAAGATTGGTACATAAAAATTTAGCAACAAATTTACATCTAAATATATTATGTTAATTCTTATAAATCCTGTTTGTTCTAATTATAATTAATTGTACTAAATGACTTGAATAACTTTAAAAGTTATAAAACATTAACGTGAGGTGTTCATTCCAAAAATAATTTTGGGTATTATTTTCAAAAATTAATGATAATGATAAAATATATTCCTACTTTTATAATAGTAGAATATTAAGTAAATGACCTAATGAATATAAAAATATTCCAACTTGTTATAACATAAATGACCATATTCAATGTTCAACGGAAAGTAGTTCTCCATAGAAGGTTGAATAATATGATTTATTATCATGCAATATATTATTAAAGATTTCTAATGACAACTTAGATGATAAAAGAGTAGTGGAGATGATTGAAGTCATGCCTTGGCTTGCAACATGCAATTTCGGTGGACAGATAATTCAAATTGTTCGTCCTCATAGATTCGTCAACTCAATCTGAGACATGTATATGCGACAATCGAGGTAAACGTGTGTCGCATGGTGGCTTCCGACCATTTGGATGCTACCTCGAAGTCACTTAGAAATTCTCACCCGAATACCTCTAAGGTCTACAATCTTGCCTAAAGGTTTCAAGGCAAATAGACCACTACGATCATGCTCATTCAGTTGTACTTTTCAAAATCACTAGGGTTGTCAAGTTGTGAACCCTTCATCATATGCATATTTTCCACTATTTTAGTCTATTTATCCTCAATCATTAGTTAAATTAAGGATTATTTGATATATTTTGTTGACTTTTTGTTCTTTGAGTTAATAAAATGTTTTTTGTTTTGGTGATTATGTAAGTAGTATTTATTTGTTTTTAGATGTCCGTGAATTGGAGTCAAACCAAGTGCAAATGAAAGCTAAGATCCATAGCAACAACCAAATTCAGACTCGAAGAGGACAAATGCTATATACGCCGGACAGAAGATGCTGAGCGCTTGAGCACGCCCAAAGCGCGCTTGAAGCGCTTTACACAGCATCGCTACTGCCAAACGCGCCTGGACACGTTTTTCCACGTCTGGGGGGCGCGACGCGTACCAACAACACATAAAAACACAGATTTTTTACTGTTTAGGGATCAATTTTTCACTCTTGGGAAGTTGGGAGACTTGTACCTAGCATAGAACTAAAAGACGGTCGTTTCTAACATCATTGGAGCAGTTTTATCAGAATCATTCATGAATCCTTCTTGTATTCTTCTCTAATCTTTATCTCTTTTATTTCTGTCATGAGTACTAAACCCTATTTGTTAGGGGATGTAGTGTAACAAGATGAAACCTTATTTTTTATGATTTGATTTCTAGTTATATGAATGGTTTATTGAATTATTTTTCTCATCCTGTGCTTATGCTTTTTATTGATTGATCAACATTAAAATGTTTCTACGATTTGTATTTTGAATGGAAGTGGACTTTACGAATGCCTTGAGATGAGAAATTCATGAATTTGTAGTCTAGACACAGGTGCAGTCATGAAACAATTTAAATTAGTTGCAAGCAATAATTTACAAGAGAATTTCTATACGGTAATGCTTAATTCTAAATCTTAAATCTACTAGGAATTAGGGATTACTTTGGAATTAATAGTTCTGTCACTAAGACATTATAGGGCAACAATATAAGAGAATTTAGTAATAATTCAATAAAGGAATTCAATAATAAGATCAAATTAGACACCAAGGTTGGATTTCGAAGTGAACTCATCCCTGACAATTTTCTCAATTATAAAAGATCATTTACTACTGCTGTCAATTTTAATTATTATTCAATAACTTGGGAACTTTTTGTTCAATTTTAGTAACTAAATATAATTCAATAGTAAAAATGCAATCCTTGAGTTCGACACTCGGTACTACCGTTTTTTATTTACTTGCAAGATTCAGAACACTTGCTGAAGGCTATCAAGTTTTCGGCGTCGTTGCGGGGATTGCCATACACCATATTGAATTTAAATTATTTACTGAATTGAAAGTTTTTGCTCTGCAATAAATTTCTTCTTTATTTTATTTCAAAAAAAAATATTTTTGTTTTAAAACTGTTTTGTTTTACTTAATTATTATTTTTCTTTAGTTTAAACTCTTCATTACTCACAATATGTTAACCTTGTATACGAGGCAGTCCCCAGCTGAACTTATCATTGATCAGAAACCGAAAAAACAACAAAGCACATCGAAGCGGCTCGAGAAAGGAGACAAAGGGAAGACATTTAGTTGTGGAAGAAGTGGTTTTGGGGTGATTCCATCATAGTTACTGAGATGGCAGATCCACCACTACAGAACGTACTCTTGGAGAGTAAGGAATCAGAATAGAAATCATGCTCGATTGCCCATCCATAACCAACCGGTTACAGTCAACAAGTTTGAAATAAGTCCGCTCTATACGAGAGTTGAAGAGATTCATTTTGCCGGTAGACATAATGATGACGCCAATAGACATATCATAAATTCTCTTTGAATTATGTGAAACAGGGAAGGTGGATGGTTTGTCTGAGGAAGGCAAGCAAGAATGAAATTGTCCCATTTTCATTTTCATTGACAGATGATGCATACGGAGTGGTTCATTCCTTTCTTGTGACAGCATACCAACATGGGATGATCTTGAAGATAAGTTCTTGGAACAGTAACTTTTCCCCGCATGTTTGTTAGAAAAAGGCAAGAATTTCCTTACAAACAAAAGAGGGGATCTTCCGTGACACTTACAGGAGATTCAGAAACTTACTTGCAGGATGTCCTAATCATGCTTTTGACGATACTGGAAGCTTCTCAATCCCGTGTGCCATTGGAAATAGAACTTTTGGGAAGCTCTGTGTGATCTTGGGCTAGTGAAGTCTTATGCCCTTTTCATATACAAAAAACTGGGCATTGGAAAAGTCAAAGACACACAGTTGATGCTACAATTTGCGGATCGCTCAATGAACACCCCTATGGAGTGGTGGAAGATGTGTTGTTAAAGTTGATAAGTTCATTTTTCCAGTGGATTTCGTGGTACTAGACATGGAGGAAGATAATGACATTCCTTTGATTTTGGGGAGACCGTTCTTAGCAACAGGCGAGCTATGATTGATGTACCAGATGGCACCTTAACCTTTAAGGTAAATGAGGAAACAGTTACATTCAATATTTTAAAAAGCCATGGAGCATTCAAACGAAAGAGAAGGGTGCAACTGAATGTTTTTTTTAAATTCGATAGTCGAATGAAGAATGTGAACATCAAGGACACATTATGCCATTTAGAAAGAGTGTTATGCCTACCCCAAGATGTTGTTAAAGAAAGTAAAGATTCGAAGGTGAAAGAGGTTTTACCATGTTAGAAGCATCACCATCTTTACTCCCCCGTTTCCCTACACGGGAGGGTTGAAAAGAATTGAAGATGAATATGTAGAGAAAAAAGAAAGATACGCCATCGCTGCACTCAAGCAATTGCCACCTCACTTGAATAATGTATCTCTTGGTGAGAAGATGATGTGTTCTTCCTTCATATATACCACCTTCACAATACTTGAACGTCAAGCTAATGATTTAAAGAACGCTTATTGGGAGGCAACCCAATTTTATATCCTTTGCACCGTATTTATTTATTGCATTTCAGATTTATTTTACTCCATTTAGTTCAATTTTAGTCTCTAATGCTAGTTATCTTTAGTTTTGATGTTTGGTATGAGCAAGGAATAAAAAGATGCATTGAGAAGCATTGTACAGCTCCAAATGACCGAACACGCGCCCAATGGGCCTGAACGCTTTTTCCAGGTGTTGCCACTGTAACCGCACGCCTGAAGCGCTTTCACGGCTAATTTTTAAAACCCCCGTCTTCTCACTTCCAAACCTCCTCCATTATCATCAAAGGTCAGTCTCCTTTTCTTCCATTATCACTCTCCAAAACCTCCTTCAATATTCAGTAAGTTTTCCTCTCTATCCAACATTCTTTCATCCTCAAGTAGATTTCCCCCAATTTCTAATATCAACTCTTTCTTGTTCATTGATGCATCTGGGTTCCTCATTGTTCATACATGCATGTCGAATTTATGTTAGTATTAGAATTGTTCATACATGCATGTTTGATTTTCTGAGATTGAATAGTGTTAATGTTGCATATATCTGAGTTGTTCATGTGTATTTATTACTGCAACCCAACTGTTTGTTAAAATGACACAACCACTTTTGCACCTTAATTCCCACAAAACATGACGCACTCCAACTGTTTGTTAAAATGCACAACCACTTCTGCACCTTAAGGACCACGAAATTTGTATTGCACTCCAACTGTTCGTTAAAATGCCATTCAATGCATACGCACGATTATCATGTACAATTTTGTGACTAACCCAGGCCACTTAGTTGTTATTTTTTCTAAAGGGGACCATGCTTAAATTAATTATCTCTAACTTGAAATATTTTGAACTATGAGTATGAATACTTGTTTTGCAGGACTAATGGCAAAGCCCAACAAAAAAGCAAAACTAACTAAGGTCACAAATACATCTTCGCTCAAGACACCAGGAGGCATTGTTTATGATGATCTATTGCACCTCACTCTGTATACTGGCGACCATTACGGAACAGGAGCGGATGATCTAACAAGAATCCTTGAACTACTAAACTAGAGTATTCATTCCTTTTTTTTTCCTTCTGTTGTCTGTCCTGTTTCTTTCCGTTTTCTCGTTTCTTTGTTAATGTCAGTGTATTGTGACTTTCTTTTTCTTTATGTTCTTTTTTTTCCTTTCACTAATTGTGTATATGATGAACAATTGTACTGACTTGCACTAATCTTAAAATTTCTGTTTGTGATTTCGCAAGTTAAATTTCATTTCTATAGATTATGTATTGCTCAAGTGACAAGTCTTCCTAATGCATGCATTCTGATTACTAAATTGGTTGTTAAGAAGGCTAATATGCATCAATTTTTCAAAAAATACATTTTATTAACTTTTCAGAACATGTTGGCTTTATTTTGATTGTTATACTCCCTTTTTTTATCCTAGTGTGAGCTTTTGAGCCTAAACACTTAAATTATTGTTGTGTGATTATCCAGACATGTGTTATCCATCTAGAACTTGCACTAATTCTGACTTGCATCACTTGTAATTTATGCATACATTGAGGCAATTTTATTGTCATTTTTGAGCCTTTCTAACTACCCGATGAAAATTTTACCCTTTGTTAGCCCCTTTGAGCCTCCCCTTTTATTTTGGTTACTAGCCACATTTACAAGCAAAAACACTGACTTTAATTAAATCACCTTACTTGGCGTAGGTAGAAAAGAATTATTGTCTGATAAAATTCTAAGTTGGGGTTAGTCATGGGATAACAACGTTTAAGTTTGGGGTGGTGATTCTCAGAAAAAGAAAAAAAAAATAAAAGAAGAAAATAAATGACAGAAGAAAGAAGAGAAAAAAATAAAAATATAAAAAAATTTCCAATTGTGTAACTTGGTAATATATCTTCTGGTTCTTTTCCAATGTTTGAGATCTCGATAATGAAAAGGTGAAGAAAAAAAATGTAGAATAAGGTGAAATGCTAGCCTAATCCAGAGTAAATACTACATCCTAATATGCCTACCCTTACCTAACCCATTACAACCCGAAAGTCCTCCCAAAAATGTATGTGTTTACTGCCTTGTGATTGCTAACTAGATTTTCCAAGCCTATGTAGCTGATGCATGTTTAGGGATATTGAGCGATAATTCTAACCTTTACTAACAGTTGAGAGAAAATTTTGGTGAGATTGTGTAAAGAGAGCTGATTCTGCTGAAATGAATGCCAATGTGTACAACTTGTTGTTTTTTGTTCTTTTTGCACAACCATAGAGCATGATGATGTTTTTGCAGTAGCAAGAACTTTGAAAATTTAAGTGTGAAATCTGTTAATTGTTGCTTGGGGACAAGCAATAGATTAAGTTTGGGGGTTGTGATGACTCTTCATCATATGCATATTTTCCACTATTTTTAGTCTTATTTATCCTCAATCATTAGTTAAATTAAGGATTTATTTGATATATTTTGTTGATTTTTTGTTCTTTGAGTTAATAAAATGTTTGTGTTTTTTATTTCATTGATTAAGTAGGAATTTTTCGGTAATTTTTACATTGTGTTTTGTTTTAGTGCAGTGCTGAATTTGTGAGAAATAACATGACATATGTAGATTATTTCAGCATATATGGAGTTGTAGATGTCCCAATTGGAGTCAAACAAGTGCAAATGAAAGTAAGATCCATAGCTACAACACTTATGAAGACATCAAAACTAAATTCAGACTCGAAAGAGGAGACTAATGCAATATACGCCAGACAGCAGATGCTGAGCGCTTGGAGCGCGCCAAGCGCACCTGAAGCGCTTTTTCCAGCATCTGCTACTGCCCAAACGCGCCTGGAGCGTGCGACGCGCACCAGCAACCATAAAAACGCAGATTTTTTTACTGTTTTAGGGATCTTTTTCACTCTTAGGAAGTTGGGAGTTCAACCATAATAATATAATTTATTATCATTCAAAATATTATTTAAAGATTTCTAACGACAACTTAGATGATAAAAGAGTAGTGGAGATGATTGAAGTCACGGCCTTGGGTGCAACATGCAATTTTCGGTGGACAGACAATTCAAATTGTGTTGGTCGTCATAGATTTCGTCAACTCAATCTGAGACATTTATATGCGACAATCGAGGTAAACGTGTGTCGCATGGTGGCTTCCGACATTTGGAGTGCTACCTCGAAGTCACTTAGAAATTTCTCACCCGAATCTCTAAGTCTAACAATCTTGCCTAAAGGCTCAACAGCAGACCACTACGATCATGCTCATTCAGTTGTACTTTTCGAAAATCACTAGCGTTGTCAAGCCCTACCTACATGATGACAAATAATCACCACTTCACAAATTCTCAATACCCATTAAGACCGTCATCTCAAAACAAATAAATTACCCATTATTTCATCGACTATGAGTTACTTAATATTCTCATCCACATAAACTTATTTACAAATTTATAACCTCACAATTATTAATCATACATCATCATCATCATATAAATTATCACAATGATCCATATTTTATTATCACATCAAGTAAACTCATTTAATCAACATATACATAAAATTCATTCAACACTCAATATCATCATAATATTAAATTACACACAGTTTAAAGAAATAAATCAATCAACCCTTACAAAGTATTTCTATTATATATTTTAATCTCAAAATTTCTAAATTTGTACATCATAATTTATTTTAAGGGCTACTTCGTACGTAGCGAGCCCAGGATGGATCATTGGAAATACGGTTTTTCCTTTTTATTGCACAATATATTATACTCATAAAATCAAACTCTTTACCTTATTTCGACGCTTTGCACAACGAATACGATTCAAGAGCAAACAATATTTGTTTTTGACTTTTTGTCTTCAATCGATCTAACTTGACCCTTTATGATAAACGTCAAAAAATAAATTATGAGAAGACACTCGAAACAATGAATTAATACTACTACTACTACTACGACTATCATCATTGTCATTTTTATTATTACTATTATCATTATTATTATTAAATATTTTATTATTATTATTATGATATTATTATATATATTATGATTATATTATTTATTATCATATATTATTATTATTATATTATTTTTTATTATTATATTATCACGTCATCGTTTGGTCTAATATGTACAAGATTAATGCATCTAGAAAACACCATATAAAAAAATTATATTATATTACATTAATAAAATAGTTTATTATAAAATTGGTTGGTGTTACATATTAAATGACAAGACTAGCAACGTATCACAAGTATTAATAACAACAAGTTATAAGTCTACAAGTACCTAATCATAGCAATAACAATTTATCTAATCTCATAGTTAAGTGATGACTCTTCATCATATGCATATTTTTCATTTTTTAGTCTTATCTATCTGTGATTATTAGTTTATTTGAAGGAGTTAATTTATATATCTTGTTGATTCAGTTCTTTGAGTTAATAAAATAGTCTATGTTCTTATTCCTTTGATTACGAGAAAATTTCAAGTTTTACGTTGTTTTTATGTTTTAGTGTAGTGCTGAATTTTGGTGAGAAATCAACATGATCTATGTGGAGTATTTCAGCCATATCTGGAGTTGTATATGTCCATTTTTGTCAACCAAGTGCAAATGAAATCTAATATCCATAGTTACAACGTTCAAGAAAACTAGAATCCCATCCAGACTCAAAAGAGGAAAAAATGTAGAAACATCAAAACAATAGAAGTTGTGCATCTAATGTGCAACAGCTGAGCTGGGGCGATTTATGCATTGGTGAAACTGTCAATTTGCACCTAAAGTGCAACAGCTGCGCCTGGAGCGCATTTCCGCACTGATGAATCTGTCAATTCGCGCGTGAAGCGCAACAGCCTGCCCTGAGGAGCGTGATGCAAATTAGAGACTCATCAAAACAACGTTTTTATATCACTTTTTATGAATCTTTTTTACTATTGTGAAGTTTGGAGACTTGTAATCTAGCAGAGAAACTCAAAGATGACCGTCTCTAACACCATTTGAGTATTTTATCAAGAATCGTTTATGAATCTTTCTTGTAATTCTTCTTAGATCTCTATCTTTTATCTCTTTTGTCATGAGTAACTAAACCTTATTTGTTAGGGATGAGTGTAACAAGGGGAAACCCTTATTTTTTCTAATTAATTTCTAGTTATATGAATGAGTTTTATTAAATTATATTTTCATATTTGTTCTTAATGCTTTTTATTGCTTGATCAGCTTTAAAATGTTCTACGATTCGTATTTTTGAAACGAAATTGGACTTTACGAATGCTTGAGATGAGAAATTCATCATATTGTAGTATAGGAATAGATGCATCTTGATGTCGATTAAAATTTGTTGCAAAGGCAGCAGTTCAAAAAGATAATTACTAGTATTGTGAAGCTTAATTTAATCTTAATACACTAAGGATTAGGGGTACTTTGGAATTAAGGGTTTTGTCACTTAGACATTAGGGCAAGAATAATAAAGAGAATTCGATAATAATTCAATAAAGGAATTTAGTAACTAGGATCAAATTAGAAACCAAGGTTGGATTCAAAGTGAAACTCATCATTGACATTTTCCTTGTAATAAAGATCAATTTATTACTCTGTTTCTTTTTTAAATATTATTTCATCACTTCGGAAAATTTTTGTTGAATTTTAGTAATTAAATACAATTCGATAGTAAAATGCAATCCTTGATAAAAGTCAAACTATTTGGTACATTTGTTGAAACACTATCATTTAGTAAGTCAAACTAATATAGTTATACCTTTTAGGAAATGAGTTGATGTAGAAGAATGGAGTGTCGCATTATTTGCAATGCCTAAAGCATGTCCATCATGTTATCAACACAATTACAAATGAAGTAGCGAAACTGAAGTAATTGAATTCAAATAGCATAAAAACTCATTGAAATTACTAAAGATCATTTAAATTATAATACCTTCGAAAAGTCAAGCGTAATTGCAGCTTGAAAATGGAAACATTGAAGTCATTTGATTGCATCTTTCTATAAAAAGACAAACAAGAAATTTGAAAGGTTCATGTTTGTTCTAAAGTTTATAATTTGTAATATATTTGAGCTAACAAGAAGTTATTGAACATGACAAAAGAAAATTATTAGACAATGAAGCATACCCTCACAAGATATCAAACAACAAACTTAAGGATAATAATGAGTACCCAATATTCCATTATGCACAGTCATATGGTCAAATGCAAAAATGAGCATATAGTCTTAATTTTATATTGTCTTAACAAATCTCATTAGGTAACTTCTTCCTTCAAAACTATATAGCATTGAATTGAATTGCAAGTATGTACACATAAGGGGAAATTAATAAAACTCAAACTCAACAAGATAAGAAAAACACAAATTCTAACCAAAAACCAAAACATTTAAAAAATTATTTAACAAAAATAAGTTACAGAAAGAACATAAAAACGACCTAAATCAAGCTAAAAAGATAATTTTGAAGCATACCCATTGAAGTAAGAATGCTAAACTAACACGAAGGTATTACAATCACCATTTTAGATTCGATTTATGCTAGTAAAGATGGTCTAATTATTCTTTTTAGCATCCATTTCAATTTCAATTTATTTGTCATTGTTTACCAAAATATTTCATCCACGGAACTACCAAATGTTTATCCACAGAACACTAAAGTGAATATGAATATCGAATTTACAAAGTGGAAGAGGATATAAGAGAGATATAAAAAAGATATAGAAAATTAGAAGTGATATCAAATTAAGCATTTACATAAATCAAAAAATAACAATAAGTAGCGAATCTCATATTTATGAAGAATTAAAATATAATATTATAATTTGAAACGGGCAGGTTCGGGTATCCGTGGTTCAAGAATTCTGAACCGAAACTCGTCTTACAAACCACACAACCCGTTTTTGTTGACCGCTAACCCGGAAACCGATCTTGCCACCCGTACAGAAATTGGGCCGCGGACGTCAGTTTATTTTGGGCCTCGGTTTTTTGTTCCAGCCCTAGTACTACTATTGACACACATTATATTGTTCGTTTTCGACATCAAGAATAAAAAGTAAAAGTAAACATAAAATAAATTAGGAACTAATAAGTTTTCCACCCATATGGTGTGAAGAGTTTAATGGTTAATATCATAATAAGAAAAACGGCAGCGCTTGGACGAGGAAAAAATCAGCAACACAACAAACTAGGCTATCGTTTGCCACCGGTGATCGAAACTATTCCAGAAAAGGTTTTCTGTTTTCATCAATTTCAGTATGTTTTTTTACTCATTTAGCTAGTCAATTAAACACAATTTTCCATATTTTTAACCAACCCCAATTTACTCTAGAAATCAGACTTCTCTGTTTGTAGAATTCATTATTTTGCATGCGTTCTCCTTCACCATAAGTCCCGATTTGAGTGAAACCAACCCAAAATGATTGCGTGAAAAGTGGTTATATTATCCACTAACCTTCAAAGTTTATTTTGATGTTTACCCATAAATTGTCGAGTTAGATCGATTGAAGGACAAAGAGTCAAAGAACAAAGATTGTGTGCTCATGGAATCGTATTCATGTGTGAAAGCGTCGAAATAAGGTAAGGGGTGAGAAGTGTTTGAATTCATGAGTATAATATATTGTGAGATAAACGGGAAAACCATATTTCCCAACGATTCATTCGGGGCTCGCTACGTACCACAGTAGCCCTTTGAGTGATAATTTAATTAATGTGCAAAATGGAAATTGTGAGATTAAAATATGGAACATAAATACTTATAAGGTGTTGATTGATTCGTATAATGTGTGGTATTTAATATTATTGTGATATTTGATTTAATTTCGTTAAATGTGGGCATTCGATATTATTATTCGATATTTGATTTATTATCGTTAAATGTGTGATATTTAATATTATTGTGGATATTGGATGTCGAATGAATTTATGTATATGTTGATTGCCAGATTTACGTGGTATGATAATAAAAGGTGGATGCATTTTAATAAGTTTATGTGATTACGATGATGTATAATTAATAATTATGATTTTATAAATTTGTGATAAGTCTGTACGATGATGTATGATTGTTGTTATAAGATTGTGATTAGTTTATGTGATGACGTGCGATTAATAATAGTGATGTTATAAATTATGATGAGAATATTGAAGTAACTCCATAGTTGATGAAATAATTGTGATTCCAATTTGTGTTTGAGATGATGGCCTTTAATTAATGGAAGTACCACAGACGCAACGAGGGGTGAAAATAAATATTGAGATTTTGTGAAGTGGAGATTATTTTGTCATCATATAGGTAGGGTCTGACAACCCTAGTGATTCTGGGGAAGTACAACTGAATGAGCCGATCGTGGGAGTCTGCTGTTGAGCCTTAGGCAAGATTGTTAGACCTTAGTGGTATTCGGGTGGGAAATTCCTAATGACTTGGAGGTAGCATTCAAATGTCGGGAGCTCCAACCATGCAACACACGTTTATTCGACTTTCGCGTATATGTGTCTTGGTTTTAGGTGAGGGGATCTATACGGATATGGCCATTTGATTGTCCGCCCACGGGATGGTGGCATAGTATCAAGCTCTCTAACAAGTACTTCAGAGTTTGAATGGTACACATTGTGATTAAATATCTAAGCTCATGCACAACATTGCATTTCTTGTGATTGTTTTGTTGTGATTGATGTGTTTCTCAAGTAAGTATAATTAGTCTTAGATGATTTGATGCATGCTATTATAATGAGATAATTATTTTACTTGAGTGACTTTGATGTTATAATATGATAACAATGTACTTAAATATTTTGATATATCGTAATGTGATTATGATACGGTCTATTATGATGTTTGCATGTTCTTCTTATCTATATTATACTATTTAACATGATTTCAAACTCACCTCCTTCGTTGTTTATGTTTGATTGGTTTGGTCATGCTTTTGCAAAATCCAGTTGTTACAGGTTAATGAGTTTTGAAGTTAAGTTTGGACGGAAGCTAGCTCTGATAGTGATACCGGGAATAAGAGTTGTATTTGTATTTTACTTATTTAATTTGAAACTACTTTTGTATGAAAACTTATAAGTACTAGTCAGTTTTTAGAATTAAATCAAGTAATTATACTTAAATCAAGCTTATTGAGATTATAACTATTTTATAGGAGTAAAAAAGTTTAAAGTGTTCCTTTTTATTTTTGAGAAATGTGATATCTTAATTTAAAAATAAAAGTTTTTATTTTCTAAGAAACAAATTTTTATTGGTCCCCTGCAAATTTTATAGTAAAAATAATATAAATTACTATATATATTATTTTGAGGTTTAGGTGTCCAGAATACCTCACAATAAGAGGCGCGTTATAAATAGTCAAATTATTTTAGGATAAGCAAGAGAGAGAGACATAGCGTACTCTAATTTTCAGAAGAAGTTTGATGAATATTTATATGTACCTCATCCATAATAATATATTTGAGTTTAAATATCTATAAAAAAAATATTCTTATTTAGTATAATAAGGCATTCATATATACTACTTAATAGATAAACTTAAACGAAAATTCTTAACGTAGAAGTTTAGAAAGTGCAAAACTTTTTTGGTCCAATAATAGTAAAAACAATTGTTAAGTTAAAAGAAGTCTATTAAACTCGATGTTGAAATTGATAGATGTTTTTGGCCTCTGATAACAATGCAAGAAAAAGGCATAAAATAAATCATTTTCACAGCTATGTTAGCCGGGAAGCGCTATTAATAAAATCTTCCTCGGACCATCAAAGCCAGGTAGTAAAAACTTTTTCTCCTTCTTTGCAATTTTCACATTTTCTTCTGATGAGCTCTCTCAGATATATATGTAAAAGCAAAAATGTGAAGTTAGATTAATCCAGGAGAAAAAATATATATAAGTATATGACAGATAGAGGCGAAAAATGTAAATTGATTTATACCGTCATAAAACAAACGTATTGAGTAATAATGTAGAACTAATGTGAAAAAGGTTATGGAAATGTTATGAAATAATAATGTGACGTTATGAAATAATAATGTGGAATTGATTGTAGAAATTTTGAGTAGATGTTATGAAATAATAATTAAATAGGAGATATAATATAAAATGTGTGATGGTGTATATAATTTTGTGGAAAACTATTTAGAAATTGAGTAGACTCTCTATGAAGACTACACATCATCTTTTTTGATGAAGTGAGAATATGTTTGGCATATTTGGAAGAAATAGTTTGAGGTTGGCAGTGATATCTGTTTTAAATATATATAATAGATTTAGAGTAGAATTTTTGTTTTTTGGTACATTAGTGGCGACAAAAGAAGATATGTTTTTCAAAGAAATAAAAGACTTTTTATAATTAATTTGGGGTATCATATTTCTAAATATTTAAAATGTAACATTCTCCATAAACTTGATTTAACTAAAATTTCTTAATTTAATTTCGGAAACTTACTAGTACTTATAAGATTTTTCATACAAAAGTCGTTACTATAAAAGATAAAAGTAAAATACATTTTACACTCTTATTCTTGGTATCACCTATAGAGTGAGATTTCTACAACTTGAACATAAGACTCATTAAACAGTAATTAACTGCGATGGTTGAGAACGCGGCAAGCTAGTCAAACACAAACAACAAAGGATGTAAGTTTTGAAATTATAT
>PGTU02004295.1:0-14192 GCA_002896215.2 Cicer echinospermum
CAATCATTTTCATTTCTATAGATCTATGCATCGGTAACCAATTCGAAGACGATCATTTTTAATTTCTATAGATCTACGCATCGGTAACCAATCCGAAGACGATCATTTCACCTTTCTAAAGATCTACGCATCGGTAACCAATCCGAAGACGATCATTTTTTCTATAGATCTACGCATCAGTAACCAATCCGAAGACGATCATTTTTAATTCCTGTAGATCCACGCATCGGTAACCAATCCGAAGACGATCATTTTTAATTCCTGTAGATCCACGCATCGGTAACCAATCCGAAGACGATCATTTTTAATTTTTATAGATCCACACATCGGTAACCAATTTTTAATTTCTATAGATCTACGCATCGGTAACCAATCCGAAGACGATCATTTTTAATAGATCCATCGGTAACCAATCCGAAGACGATCATTTTCATTTCTATAGATCTATGCATCGGCAACCAATCCGAAGACGATCACCTTCATTTATGTCGATCTACGCAATTTCATTATGTATTATAAGTTTACAATTTCAAATCTATTTAGAATGTTAAAACCAAATCAAATTACAAACTAAAATAAAGGCAAAATTAAATTACAATAAGATTTAAACCAAACTAAATAAAATTACAATAATTTTTAATTTGTTGCTGTTGTTGCCTCTCTGCCTCTCTGTTTCTGATGCAGTGTTTGGCTCTATTGTGTTGCTGCCTTTCTGTTTCAGATGCAGTTGTCATTGACCTTTGCTTTGTAACTAACTAGAGAAACATAAAAACATTTTTTTTTTTAAGTCAGTCTTGGTACACTTTGTGCAGAACAAAGAGACAAAAATTTTGAGTTTAAAAATAAACTAAGGGACAAATTAAAGCTCAGCAACAG
Source organism: Cicer echinospermum (assembly GCA_002896215.2). Lineage (NCBI taxonomy): Eukaryota > Viridiplantae > Streptophyta > Magnoliopsida > Fabales > Fabaceae > Cicer > Cicer echinospermum. The sequence continues at coordinate 877 of PGTU02004295.1, forward strand.
AACAGATCAAAGCAAATAAATCAAAATCATGAATGCATCAGAGGTGTAGAAAAAAACGCAGATGATGAGCAAAGAAAAAAACATCAAACAGGAAATAGATAGAGAAGGACAATGCAGACCAGAAAGCAACTAAACATATAAAAAACTCTATAAAAGCACTTATCAATTTCAAAAAAGGGGGGTAGAAGAACACTATTGAGTTAAAAAACGCATAGAAAAGAGAGGCGAGATCAGAAATTGATTAGGAAAAGATACTAATCAGAAGAGCAATATTACAGTGAAAATTTTCAATTTGTGTGTAAAAACAAAAAGGATAGATAAAGAGAAAACTCATACCTTTATTATTGTCACCACCGCCGTTTGAAACCGGAGCCTCATCTCGCGGCCGCATCCTACCGGCACAGCCTCCTCTCACGGCCGCACCCTCCTCCTCGGTCTCTTCTCCTTTTCGCGCCTCATTCCGGTCTCATTCTTCGCGGCCTCATCTCGGTATCTATCTTTCTTTTTCTATTTCATTCTTTGCTTCTTCTTTCTCCCGGCCTATTCGTGTTTTCTGTTCGCGGCCGCCTCCCCTCTATCTAAACCATAGGGTTTCTTTAGGTTTTCCTTCGTTCTTTGCTTAAGTTGGTTTTCTCTTGGGTCTACTTGGTTCATAATCTAAGCCCATATGCAAAAGCAGTCCACTTTAAATCCCATTTTTATTTTACTATTTTATGTCATTTTTATTTTAATAATCTCAACTCATTTTTATTTTACTAATCTTCAAGTTGGTTTGGGCTAATTTTCATTTTAACTCATTTAAATTTTATTAATAATCTAACTCATAATAATCTCAACTCAGTTTTTACTAATCTCAACTCATTTTTATTTTACTAATTTTAACTCATTTAAATTTTAATAATCTCAACTCATTTTTAATAATCTCAACTCATTTTTTATTTTACTAATCTCAACTCATTTAAATTTTACTAATCTCAATCATTTAAATTCAATTCTAACTCATCCATTTAAATCTTCATTTTATTTTTTTATTTTAAAAAAAAGGGGTTTAATTTTCTTCATAATTAAATATCAATTTCATCATAAAAATACAAATAAATATTATGTTAAAGATTAATTAGATGTGACATCTTTTTAATCTTTGAGTTGTTAGGATACAAGTGGTACAACTTGATAGTTCTAAAACTCTCTTTATTTAATTTATTTATTTATTTTTTATTTTATTTATTTTATTTTTATTAATTTATTCATTCATCTATTTATTTTAATGAACTAATCTAAAATCGACCTATTTATTAGATGTAACTCTTTTTTATCTCTGAGTTGTTAAAACACAAGTTGTACTACTTGGTGGTTTTGAAACTCAATTTAAAAATTGTGAACAATAAAATATTTTTTAGAGGATGTAAATTAGATGTGACATCTTCTTTATCCCGTGAGTTTTGGGACACGAGTTGTACAACTTGATCGTCTTAAAACTCGTATTTTAAAGTATTTATTGAAATCAAACTCTTTTATTTTTCTATTTTTTTGTCAAAAACATTTTTTATAACAAAACCCATTTTTGTTAAACAAAATCAACACATCAACATTTCTAGTCAAGAACTACGTAGCTTTGATTTCTCCATCGCACTGGGAGATACGTAGGAGCAAGATCACATTCTTGTCAAGCACATAAATAAAAATTTCTTCTTTTGTCCTTTATTTGTTAAGTACATATTTATTTTAAAATCATATTTTAAAAATAGTAATAATTGTTATTCATATTCAATAATAAAGAAAAATAAATATACTTAAGTTAAAATTAATCTTGCACAATTAATTATAAGTAACCGTTTTTAACGGATGTCGTAGGGTGCTAATACCTTCCCTACGCATAATCGACTCCCGAACTCAAAATTTGGTTTCAAAGACCATTTTCTTTTATTTGTATTTTTTTAAGGGTTTCCCAATATTTTCCCTATTTAAAAATAAATTTTGGTGGCGACTCCATTGAATTCGAGAAACACTCGAAATTTTAGGCCGCGACAGCTGGCGACTCCACTGGGGATATTTTAGAGAGTCAAGCCTAATAAATTAATTGTGCATAATTCTTAACTTTTTTATTATTATTTTTGTTTGTTTTTCATTTTCTTTTATTTATTTTTATAATAAATTAGTTGATATTATAATATTTTTTTAAGCTTGTAGATCATTTTTATTTATTTATTATTTATTCATGTATTTATTTATTTATCTATTTATTATTTATTTATTATATGTTTATTATTGTTATAGAGTTATTGAATCATACTTATTCTACACCCTACACTTTTATTAAGACACACACTTATGAGTGGAACCTTACACCCCGGTTTGAACAAAACTTAAGTTTAGTTTCGAGGTTGTGTAGTGGTAGCCTTCTGGATGTACATCCTGTTTGGTTAGCATGAAAAATCTCACCTAGAGTTTGATCTTATTGAGGGTGTTGTCACTCCAAATAGTTTACCTATTGTTGTTGACAATATTCCAAAATGAGATTATTGGCTCTAGGGACCGTGTTTAGAACTATAGAGCCACCTTTGTGAGAGTTTCACTACATAAGCCAATAGACCCTTTCATTATAAGAATGTCCATATAAGCAAAAACACCTCATATATTCATTCAAAATGTTTATATATTCACAACAGACATTCTACATAATTGCATTCATATTTCATGACATTGTTTCTTTTGAAAATAAATTGGCATTTTGCATCAATTTTCAGGATTGTTGGGGAATCATAAGAATCTTAGTCACGTATTAAATTAAAGCAGACAATGGAATCAGAAAAAAGAAAAACTTTACTTTTAAAGTTCAAACAACCTGATTTGAAAAGTTTAAGAGACATCAGCAATCAAATGAAAACTATACAACGTGATAGTTTCTTTCTCAAATATGGGAAGATCTTAAATCTCTTGACAGTAAATGTGCAAACGGGGGCCCTCACGGCTTTGGCTCAGTATTACGACCCTCTCTTAAGATGTTTCACCTTTCAAGACTTTCAGTTGGCCCCGACATTAGAGGAATTTGAGCGAATATTGGGTTACCCCTTAGAGAAAGGAAATCCTTATCGATATACTGGGCAACCACCTAGTTTGGATGCAATTTCTGAAGTGTTGAAAATCGACATAAGAGAGTTGGCAAGTACAAAAGAAGAAAAGGGATCCATTCATGGTTTTTCGAGAAAATATCTAGAGCAAAAGTGCCACGATTTAGCCGTTAAAAAAGAATGGAGTGCTTTTATAGACGTTTTGGCTCTAATCATCTATGGTATTGTTTTATTCCCAAACCTTGACAATTTTGTTGATTTTGCTGCTATCAATGTCTTCTTATCTTTTAACAAACATAAGCAAACCCAGTTCCCGCGATTCTTGCTGATGTATACTACTCTCTACATATGCGACATGAGAAGAAAGGGGGAACAATTTTGTGTTGTGCTCCAGTGCTGTATATCTGGTTTATGTCTCATATGTTCAAGAAAGGGTATCATATTGGAATTAAAGATAATCGTGAATGGGCTCAAAGTATAGCTAGCCTTACTGGAGATACAATTTCATGGTATCACAGAGAACAAGGGGTGGAGGAAGTAATATGTCAATGCGGAGATTTCCCAAATGTGCCTCTCATGGGAACCAAAGGATGTATTAATTACAATCCGACGGTAGCTTTGAGACAGCTTGGCTACCCTATGTTGGAAAAACCAGATGATAAGTCATTGGAAGCTTTTATTTTGCATAATACGGGTATAGTAGACCCACCGATGTTGCGAAGGATAAGTCGGGCTTGGGAGAAGATCATCAGAAAAGGAAAAGCACTTGGATGCAGAAGTTGCAGCACAAAAGAACCCTATCAACAATGGATAAAAAATAGAGTCCAAGAAATCAAGCTGCCTTTCCACAGTACACCCTCAAATGATCAGGAAATGCCTGAACCAATTCTTGTTGCAAATGAAGAGATAGAAGAGCTCAAAGCAGCTTTGCTAAAATCTGAAGAGGAGAAAAAAGAGCTACAAGCAAAGTTAGAAAAAGTCACCCAAGAGAATGAGAACTTACGATCAGAAAATACTTGTAAAAATCAGTTTATTGAAAGAAGTAACAAGAGGTTGAAAGTTGAAAAAGAAAATAAACTTGACATACAAGATTGTTTGAGAGGTGCAAATGAAGAGTTAGATGTGCGAAAGCAAGAAAAGAATGCAGCTATCGAAGAGGCCTATATGTGGAAGCAGTTGTGGTCAAAATCAGCAAGCTCTGAGAAGAAGATAAAAAAGGAGTTTGAGGATTTAAAGAAACAACTTAAAGAAATGGTAGCTGAGTATGAGAGTCAAGTAAGGAACGAGAGGCAACACAATGAAGAAATTGAAGAATTACTCTCAAAACATCAAGACGCACTAAAAATAGAAATGGAGAATTCTAGTGAGCTGAAGAATTACATCGATTACCAAGAAAAGATCTATAGTGACCTAAAGGACGAAACCATATATTGGGAGGATCGATTTATGACGTTGCTAGGTCAATTAAAGAATCAAGAGGTCTATAAAGAGTTGGAAGATAAAGGAAGACATTGGAAAGACTGCTTTTCAAAATTGGCAATGCTAGCTAATCAAGCAGTCTTAAAAATTCCAACACATCTAAGAGAGATTGATGCGGTAATGCATCCGTTGAATACTCCAGTCAAAGTCTACAAGTTCGTTGAATATTGCAAAAATTTGATAGAAGAATTGGAGGAAAAGATTGGTTGTCCTATTAGAAGAGAAGATTGAAATCCCGTAGTCAATGTAGTTTTTAATTTGAATATGATGTACTCTTTTTCTTATCAATGAAGGATTTTCTATTTTGATTTCCAGTCCTCATATTTTCTTCACTAATAATTTGTTCTTGCCTAAGGCGTATGATTCCCCAATATCCAACCATCATAAGTCACTAATTGATTTCATTTCCATCACATTCATATTTTAATACTCATAGAATTTTTATTTTCAATTTTTTTTTAATTTTTAATTTTTTATTATTTTTATTTTTATTTATTTTTTTTTTTATAAAAAAACAACAGAAAACGCAAAGAAAAAATCAACAAAGCTGATTCCCCGACACCCTTATCGAACGCGTGCGAATTCCAAGATCATGGATGAACTCGAGCAAAACCAAGAGGTGATAAGAGCGGATGTCAACCAACTGAAAGAAAAAGTTGATCGAATTCTGGAAGCTATACAGGCTTTGGCAAGGAAGGAGAATACAGATGGGGATCCTCCGATTGTAAATGAAGAACACCAAACTACTCCTTCTCACCCACCAGGTTTTACCCCGACTAACCAACAATTCCGCACAGCAGCTATGCAATTTCCTATATATGGTCTCCCGCCTGGTTATACTCCGCCTGTAGTCATCAACCCCATAGAAAATAACCAAAACCACTCAGCTGTTAATCCCCAAAACTTAAACCAATCACAAATCCCACCTCATTTGGGCTATGTGCCACCCCAAAACACTATACCCACAGAAAATATTCCATATAGTGTACCTCAAGTGCCCCATTTTGATGCTAACGGGAATTGGCATCAACCTCACATTGGGGATGATACACAATCAAAGGAAAAATTCCATGTCTTGGAAGAGCGAATAAAAGCAATTGAGGGGTATAATGTTTATGGCCTAGAAGCTTTCGATATGTGTCTGGTTCCTGATGTGACTATCCCTCCCAAATTCAAGGTTCCTGACTTTGAAAAATACAAGGGCAACACATGTCCTAAAAATCATCTAACTATGTATTGCAGAAAAAATGGCTTCTCATGCTCATAACGACAAGCTGCTCATTCACTTTTTCCAAGACAGTTTGAGTGGGGCATCGTTAAGTTGGTATATGCATCTCGAGCGAAATCGAATTCGTTCATGGAAAGACCTGGCCGATGCCTTTTTGAAACAATACAGGTACAACATTGACATGGCCCCTGATAGGATGCAACTGCAAAAATTCATCGAAAAAGGATAATGAATCTCTCAAAGAGTATGCACAACGGTGGAGGGAAATGGCATCACAAGTGGAACCTCCCTTATCTGAAAGAGAAATGGTTGGTATATTTATGGATACTCTCCAGTCGCCTTTTTATGATAAGATGATTGGGAGTATATCATCAAACTTTTCTGATCTGGTCATGATAGGAGAAAGGATAGAAAGTGGGATGAGGAGTGGAAAGATCGTATGTGCAGCAACCGGCATAAAAAGACCCCAAACGACATTCACAAAAAAGAAAGAAGGGGACGCTAATGCTGTAATGGTAAACCCCAGAGTCTCCTATTTTCCACCCATCAATTCTTATCGACCCCCAAACTTCCAGCCCCCAATATCACAAACTCCTTACATTCCTTATCCATATGTGGCTGCAACCACACAAGCTTCATACCCTCAATATCACCCTTCAAGACCACTTTTTTATCAACCACCATCTACCCCATTTTCCCAACAAAGTCAATGGAACCAAAATCCAATCTCAAATCACTACATACCACCTGTCAATCAAAAAAAGACCACCCGTTTTGACCCAATTCCTGTCACGTACAGTCAGTTGTTGCCTCACTTACTCCAAAATTCAATGGTAGTCCTGAGGCCAATGAAACCTCTAGAACCACCATTTCCGAAATGGTATAATCCAAACGCCAAATGTGAATACCATGCTGGAGCCGTGGGGCATTCCGTCGAAGATTGTCAAGCCTTAAAAACTAAAGTGCAAGAATTGATCAATGCAAAATGGCTTACCTTCAAGGAAGATGGTCCCAACGTGGGGAATAATCCTTTGCCGGGTCACGGAGATACCGCTGTCAATCTCATTGAAGAAGAGATAGACCAGTACACAAAAGATGATTATGTATCGACCATAGAGCCATGCATGGAAAAAAATAGATCTTTTCCAAGACCATTGGAAATCCTCTATAGAAAAGAGAATCCTAAGCCAATTCATAGTGGGAAAAATGCAATAATTGTTCAAGCACCAACCTCTTTTCCTTATGAAAATAACAAAGCGGTTCCATGGAGTTATGAAGTCACATCCCATTTAGTAAATCATCAATCATGTGATATCTTTAAGCCTCAAGGTACTGATATCACCAATATTTCAGGGATTGGCGGGATGACCCGAAGTAGTCGAGTATACACTCCTGAAGAACTTAGGAAAAAGGAAGGTCGTGGAGAAAAAGGGAAGGATGTTGTGTATCATGCCATAAAAGGATCAGAAACTTGCAAAAAGACAATACCTGAAGAAGAAGCTAATGAATTTTTGAAGTTTATCAAGCAAAGTGAGTATAAGGTGGTAGATCAACTAAATCAAACCCCTTCTAAGATATCTGTTCTTTCTTTGTTATTAAACTCTGAAGCACATAGAAGGGCACTGATGAAAGTTTTAAACGAGGCCCATGTTACTCATGATATCACCGTTGACCAGTTTGATGGAGTTGTCGGTAATATCACCGCCTGTAACGGGTTGAGTTTTAGTGATGTTGAATTACCAGCTGAAGGGGTGGAGCATAATAAAGCACTACACATCTCTGTGAAATGTCATGATCATATTCTTGCGCGAGTGCTAGTTGATAATGGTTCATCGTTAAATGTCATGCCAAAATCAACACTATCAAAACTATTTGTTGATGGGGCTTTTTTGAAGCCAAGTGCTATGGTGGTGAAAGCATTTGACGGGTCCAGAAGATAAGTTATTGGTGAGATTGACCTGCCGATTCAAATCGGACCCCATAACTTTGGAATAACTTTTCAAGTGATGGATATTAAGCCGGCGTACAGTTGCCTTTTAGGGAGACCGTGGATTCACGCTGCTGGAGCAGTGACATCCACTCTCCATCAAAAGCTAAAGTTTATAGTGAACAATAAACTGGTGATAATATCTGGGGAAGAAGATATGATAGTGAGTCATCTATCTTCTACAGGCTACATTGAAGACACAGAGGAAGCCATTGAGACTTCCTTCCAAGCATTAGAAATCGCCAACGCTGTCTTCATGGGTGAAGGATTTCGTTTAAAAGAACCAAAATTATCTACCACTTCATTGAAGGCTACAAAATTCATGTTGGAAGAAGGAGTTTTTGTTAAATTCGGGAAATTGATAGAAATACCAGAAAAGAAGGATAAGTACGGGTTGGGATATATACCTACCAAAGCTGATCAAGAGAACGCTGTAAAGGAAAAACGAGAAAGCAAGCTAGCTCGTTGGGGAAAACCGGGTACCAGATTCACAAAAGATCCCTATTTGTGACATTCGTCAAACCTTTCAAAGTGCTGGAATAATATATGCTGATCAAGTGGATGTTGTAGAAGAGGACCATGTTGATGATGATACCCTCAAGCTAGTGTACCCTTGTCCTCCAAACACCAATCTCAACAATTGGAAGATCATCGAGTTTCCCGTGTTTGTTAATTCGTGTTCAAAGTAATTATGTATTTTTAACTCCTTTTGCTCTGCCCAAGGCTATAAGGATAACTAGTTAGGGCATATGTATTTCAATTCCGTACTTATTATCAATAAATGCATTTTTGAATTCTCCAACTGGTTTGTTTTTTCTCTTTTCTCTTTTCTCTTTCTTTTGGCAATCCTTATTCATATTTTCTTTTTTCCCTTTTCTTCTTAATTTAAACAATGCAGAGTCGAAAATGAATATGTTGAAAATAGCAGCGCTAGAACCATTTCTTGTAATTTTGAACGTCTGATTAATCATGCTGATGAGGATTGTGAAGACGATTGTGAGCTTCCCCCAGAATTAGAAAGCTTAATTGAACAGGAAGCTAAGATAATCCAACCCTATCAAGAACCTGTTGAGGTGATCAATTTAGGGACTGAGCGTGATAAAAAAGAAGTTAAAATTGGTATGTCTATGAAAGAAAGTGAGCGAGAAAAGTTGGTTAAACTTTTAATTGATTATGTGGATGTCTTTGCATGGTCATATCAGGATATGCCTGGGCTAGATACTAACATAGTTGAACACAAGCTACCACTCAAGCCTGAATGTGCTCCAATTAAACAAAAATTGAGGAGGATGAGGCCTGATATGTCACTTAAAATTAGAGAAGAAGTCAAGAAACAATTTGATGCTGGTTTCTTAGCTGTGGCAAAATATCCTCAATGGGTTGCTAACGTTGTTCCGGTCCCAAAGAAAGATGGAAAAGTTCGAATTTGTGTTGATTATCGGGATTTAAATAAGGCTAGTCCAAAAGATGATTTTCCTTTGCCTCACATTGATGTCCTAGTAGATAGCACTGCTCAATATTCTCTTTTCTCCTTCATGGATGGTTTCTCAGGGTATAATCAAATCAAGATGGCTCCCGAAGATATGGAGAAAACTACATTCATTACACAATGGGGACTTTCTGTTATAAAGTGATGCCATTTGGATTGAAGAATGCTGGGGCAACCTATCAAAGAGCAATGGTAACTTTGTTTCATGACATGATGCATAAGGAAATAGAGGTTTACGTGGATGATATGATTGCAAAATCTCGGACCGAAGAAGAACATGTTATTAACCTTCAAAAGTTGTTTGTGCGACTAAGGAAGTTCAGACTCCGTTTAAACCCTGCTAAATGCACTTTTGGTGTAAGATCAGGCAAGTTACTTGAGTTCGTCGTTAGTCAAAAAGGGATAGAAGTGGATCCAGATAAAGTAAGAGCAATACAAGAAATGCCCGCTCCACGCACGGAAAAAGAAGTTTGTGGCTTTTTGGGCAGATTGAATTACATTGCCAGGTTCATATCGCATCTCACCGCTACATGCGAGCCAATTTTCAAGTTGTTGCGCAAAGACCAAAAGGTTGAATGGAATGATAATTGTCAAAAGCTTTCGAAAAGATTAAACAATACTTGTCAAAACCTTCGATCTTAGTGCCTCCTGTTCCTAGGAAACCTCTTATTATGTATCTGACAGTACTTGAAGATCAATGGGTTGTGTATGGGGCAGCATGATGAATCTGGTAAGAAAGAACATGCTATTTATTATTTGAGCAAAAGTTCACCAGCTGTGAAACGAGGTATTCACTACTTCAGCGAACATGTTGCGCATTAGCATGGGCTGCTCGTCGGTTAAGGCAATACATGTTATGTCATACAACTTGGTTGGTGTCTAAAATGGATCCAATTTAAGTATATCTTTGAGAAACCTGGTCTTACTGGAAGGATTGCCCGGTTGGCAGATGTTGCTATCAGAATACGATTTGGTATATGTTACACAAAAAAGCTATAAAAGGAAGTGCCCTAGCAGAGTATTTGGCCCAACAACCTGTAGAAGATTATCAATCAATACAGTGTGAATTCCCCGATGAAGGCATCATGACTTTTATTTGAAGAGAATGATCACCTGATAAAGAAAAATGGACGCTGTGTTTGATGGTGCTTTCTAACGCGTTAGGTCATGGAATTGGGGCAATTTTGATTTCTCCAGAGAACCAGTTCACTCCATTTACGGCTAGATTGTGTTTTGATTGCACAAATAATATGCAGAATATGAAGCATGTGTCATGGGCATTAAAGCAGCCATTGAGTCAAAGATAAAATTCTTGAGGTATATGGAGACTCATCTTATTATCCATCAAACAAAGAGGAGATGGGAAAAACTCGAGATTCCAAATTGGTTCTGTATCATACACATAGTTCAAAGAATTGGTAGAAAACTTCGAGCAATATCACTTTTCACCATATTCCTCGAGAAGAAAACCAATTGGCTGATGCCTTTGCCACATTATCATCAATGTTTAAAATAAGCGTCGGTCAGGATGTGCCGATCATAAAAATTCAACAAAAGGATAAGCCAGCATATTGCCTTATCGATAGAAGAAGAGCTTGATAGCAAACCATGGTTTGATGATATTCAAATCCTATACTTAAGAATAGGAATATCCATCAGGTATTTCAGAGAACGCAATGAGGGTTTTGAGGAGGTTGTCAATGAACTTCTTCTTAAATGGTGATGTGCTTTATAAGAGGATCGATGATATGGTCTCCTCAGATGTGTGGATAAAGCAGAAGCAGAAAAAGATCATTCAAGAGGTTCACGAAGGTTCTTTTGGAACTCATGCAAATGGACACGCAATGGCAAAGAAAATTGAGGGCCGGCTATTACTGGCTTGACAATGGAATCTGATTGCTTTAGTTATGTAAAGAAATGTCATAATGTCAAATATATGCTGATAAAGTACATATACCGCCCACCTCTTGAAGTTTTAACATCACCATGGTCGTTTTCCATGTGGGGGATGGATGTTATTGGAGCTCATCGAGCCAAAAGCTTCCAATGGTCACCGGTTTATCTTGTAGCTATTGATTACTTCACAAAAATAGTGAAGCCGCTTCTTATGCCAATGTGACGAGAAGTGTGGTTGTCAAATTCATCAAAAGAGAATTGATTTGTCGATATGCTCTACAAACAAGATAATCACTGATAACGCGACTAATTTGAATAACCAAATGATGAAAGAGTTGTGTGATAGTTCAAAATTCAGTACCATAATTCTTCGCCATATCGTCCGAAAATGAATGGAGCCGTAGAAGCAGCAAATAGAATATCACGAAGATCATACCAAAGTATGGTGGAACATATAAGGATTGCATGAAATGCTTCCCTTTGCATTACATGGCTATAGAACCTCTGTTCGTACCTCAACAGGGGCACTCATTTCTCATTGTGTATGGAAATGGAAGCGGTACTTCCCATTGAAGTTGAAATTCCCTCAATCAGAGTCTATGATGGAAACAAACTGGAAGAGGCGGAGTGGGTTCAATCACGATTTGACCAATTAAATCTCATAGAAGAAAAAGAATGATATCTATATGTCACGGTCAGCTATATCAAAAAAGACTTAAAAGGCATACGAGAAAAAAAGTCCGTCCTCGAGAGTTTCAAGAAGGGGACTTGGTGTTTAAGAAATATTGCCCATAAAAAAAGATTTTCGTTGGAAAGTGGACTCCGAATTATGAAGGACCATATGTTGTGAAAAAAGCTTTTTCTGGAGGAGCTTATACTCGCAGAAATGGAATGGAGATGACCTTCCACTTCAGATAAATTCAGATGCAGTCAAAAAATATTATGCCTTTTAAAATGGTGATGAGCTCGTCGGTTGAAAACCTGAAAAGGCGACCGAGGCAAAAACTAGAGCATCCCGATGATTAAAACTCGAAAGAAGCAGTCCATGGCAAAAGTTAAGGGATAAGTCTCAGATCTGGGGCAATTATTATTCTTGGAAGCTGATTATTAGGATCCTAAAATTACCAAGAATGATAGCGTTTTATTGTCTCCACCTAATTAAACCATACCCATTCCCCACATTTGTAACCCCTACCTCAATGTTTTTCCATTGTAAACGAATGTACATTTCCAATATTGTCATTCAATGTGGAACTTTACACTCTTTATTATACCAATCCAGATTCATTATTGATTCTATTGTTTCAAAGTTTTGTTTTATGATAATAAATGTGGAATTTGAAATTATGTGAAAATATAAAAATACTTTTAAATATTTGACATTGTGAAAAATATTATACACGGGAACTCGTTGATTCTCTAGATATATGAGTGTGTGAAAAATAATAAGAAGGGTAATCATTTTAAACAACAGATTTTGCTTCGCCTCGAAAAGCCGGTCAAAACGAAGACATACTGGAGTCGTCAGGCAAAAAAAAAATATGGTTGTTACTTCTGAATCTTGGCGACGAAAAAAGAGCATAAGGATCGGGGAATCAAAGAAAAGAACCAAAATTTATCTATAATGCATGACAACATAACCTTACATAATTTACTCATACTTTTCATGATCCATACATCTTCATGACATTTACCTATACTCAATGCATTACACACACGCCTGAATCATTCATACCTTATCATTTGAATTGCAAGTATCATATACTTATCCTCTTTATCTACCTTCAAGATTGGACCAATTACGATCTACGCATCGGTAAAACAATCCGAAGACGATCGTTCACGCTTTATTTTCTTACGATCGGTAAACAAACTGAAGACAATCATTTCATTTATAAGATCTATGCATCGGTAACCAATTCGAAGACGATCCATTTAATTTCTAAGATCACGCATCGGTAACCAATCCGAAGACGATCATTTCACCTTTCTAAAGATCTACGCATCGTAACCAATCCGAAGACATCATTTTTTCTATTAGATCTACGCATCTTGTAACCAATCCGAAACGATCATTTTTTAATTTTTCTATAGAACCACGCATCGTTAAACAATCCGAAGACGATCATTTTTATTCCTATAGATCCACGCATCGGTAACCAATCC
>PGTU02004298.1:0-19046 GCA_002896215.2 Cicer echinospermum
CCAAAAGCATCGACGATTTGCAGAGTCAAATGAAACGTGGCTGATAATTTTTCCCGAGGCATAAAATCAGCATTATATAATTAATAAAAATATTAAGGCGAAGAAACATATTCAAAACGTCGTGAAACATGTTATTAGAAAAGGTCTCACCGACGTACTGGGGCGCCGACATGGGTCCGACATCAACTTCACTGAACACACAAATGAGTAGTGCTTCTTGAAGGTTTCGACGAGGGGAATCCAAAAATGATGTCAGTTTTTTCAAGATGATGAACGTGTTGGCCGGAGTTGGCAACACAGTCGCGACAATGGTGGAAACCCATTTTTTAAAACGTAACGATTGGCGATTTCGAGCATAGGTAACAGAAGATGGTGTTTCATGGAGTCCAAATATGGTCTTAGTTTTTCGTTTGTGATAGTCGTGGTGGCTGAAAATCTTGATCCAAAGATGGAGGTGTGATTTTTGACAAAGAGAAATAAGATGTTTTCAATTTACCGATTTAGGTTGAGAATGAAAGAGGAGATTACAATGATCACAAATTGTGGTCTCAGTTTTCTAAGACAACCATGTAATGATCGTGGTCGAGGCGAGAAGAAGGAAGAGGAATGGTTGTTGCGGCGGTGTATACGAAGAAGAAGAAGGAAGAGGTTCTGTCTTCTTGTTAAAACTATTTTTCTTCTTTATTATTATTATATTATTATTATTATTATTATTATTATTATTATATTATTATTATTATTATTATTATTAATTATTATTATTATTGTTATCATTATTATTATTATTATTATTATTATTATTATTATTATTAATTATTATTATTATTATTATTATTATTTATTACAATTATTATTATTCAAAACCTTTTTTATTAACTTATAAGCTTTTATTAAATATCTAGTTAGTAATAAGGATGACATATTTCACTTTAAAAGTAATAACAAATCTAAAAATTAATAAAATGATATAATATCTTAATATCCTATCAATAATTTAAATAAATTATTAAGTCAAACACATGATAAATTATCACACTATAGCAAAATACACATGTAAGAAAATCAATCATAATTATTTGTCAACACATATTGTAAACACATGCAATACTAAATTAATTCTTTAAAATCCCATTAGATAAATTAAATAATTTATTATTAAATTTGGGGTGTTACATATATACCTTTCGTTGACAACAAAACTGGTATTATTTGGTTTTAGTATTTCTTGCATAAGAATAATCATTGAAAATGAATCAACTACATGCTTGTCTAGAATGCGGCAGATCGTTCTCAAGTGCATTGGCCTTGGGTAGCCATAAAAAAGTTCACACCCAAACAGCTACACGATGTGATCAATGTGGTGAAATATTTCCATCAGCTCAAGCTTGTGCTGCCATAAGAATGGCCATACGAGAATATATATCATCCACAACCACCACAACCGTTACCTGGAGTGTCTTTTAAATGTGTATATTGTCCAAGCATATTTTCAACTTCTCAAGAACGTTTCGACCACATGGCTAATACCACTGATTTGAATTCTTTTTCACAAAGATATATGGGAGAACAATTTATTTTTTGCATGCAAAAGTTAAATTTAGGAATAATTATTTGATCTTTCTTTTTTCTTATATTTTACGATTTTATCTTATTATAGGAATTTTAGGTTAGTTGTTACAATTAGTTGGTCAACTTTATATTCTAAGGTGTCATTATTATTGTTATTGGTGCACGCATGTACGGCTAAATTGTAGAAACTATTAATAAATTTTGTTATTATATTATTAAGGAGAAACTATTTGGTTAAATTTTGTCTTTTGTGTTTTATTCTCAAGTTCGAATTTGCTACACAAAATTTCCTTATATGATGTTTTTAAAAATAAACGTCATACTTTTTAAGTATATGATTTTCCATATTTAATATCCAAATTAACGCAACTTAATTTTTTTTTTTAAATAGATCTTGTTACTTCAAAATCCTTCCTAAATCAGTTAGTATAAAAGTAATGAAATTTGTAAATGTCCAATATATATATTATAAACTAGATACTAATCAGCGAGTTGCGCGGTAGAATTTAATATATTATT
The DNA here is from genome assembly GCA_002896215.2 of Cicer echinospermum. Classification (NCBI taxonomy): domain Eukaryota; kingdom Viridiplantae; phylum Streptophyta; class Magnoliopsida; order Fabales; family Fabaceae; genus Cicer; species Cicer echinospermum. The sequence continues at coordinate 2,089 of PGTU02004298.1, forward strand.
GAGGGATATAATAACAATAATATGTAATTTAAAAGTAATGTTAATTTTATTTTACAATAGAATATATATGTACTTAAAGGTAAATATATCTTTGAATAATTATATATAAATTAAGTTTGCTTTAGTTACAAAAAAAAAAGTTAAACATTATTTACTAATACAGTTTCATGCAAAATATATTTAAATTTGGAATTTGTTATTCAAGCTTATTGATTGCATTGAAGTAGTTTTTTCTAATAATATATTTGTTAAATAGTTATGTATTTCTTTATTGTTAAAGTTATACATTTAGCTACAATATTTTTTATTTTATATAATTTATAGTAGTTTTAAAACATTAGATTTATAAATTTATGTACTTTTTTACGTTTTCAATTTTATATCTTCATCCTAATTTTGTCATTTTCACTGTTGATATAAGCATGCACTAAATAATATTGTGTGCTTTGTTTTATATTATAATATTCATTCGGGAGTGATAATTTGTTAAATTCGAAATATTGAAAGAATTCATTCGTGTATGGATTGGAATTGTTCAAATAATTATTTGACACGGTCAAGAAACTTCCAGAGTGGTTGAAAAATATTATAGGCAAGAAACGTTTGTGAATGTTTAAGACATAGAAAGTTTCGAGTCAATAATGAAATAGTTAGAAGTTCTTCATTTCTAAATATTTAATATTATTCATTTTGTTGTTGTTTCAATTATGCTTTGTGTTATTTTAATTATATAAAGAAAAAGTATTAAGTGAGACACATTCAACATAGGGAAAAAAACTCATTTTCTATGTAATAATAATGATATATAATCTTGAACAATATTATTGAAGTATCTGTGAACTAATAGTGTGTGACACATAATGTGACATAGATTTTGTTGTGTGTATTGAAGAGTCGATGCATTGTAATGATTTAAAGATTATGGATGATTTGCAATTTTTTTTTTTTTTGAGTTATTGAAATGAAAGTTTTGACGAATAATTAGAGTTTTTTAAGTGTATTGATGAGTCATTGAACGATAAATTAAAGCTGAAATTATATAATGTATCAAAATAATTGTACTTGGGCAATGTATATTGAAGTAACAAAACATAATGGAATAAAATATAAAATTTGGAATGTGCCACATCATAATTTTGGTGAATTGGCAAAAATTTGAGGATCGGGCGTAGATGAATAATTTTAGGAGTTCTATTTTAATTATTATAATAATAGATAATAGATAATAGTTATTTTTATTTCATTATATATTTTATAGTTTATTAACTAATATATTATAATATACAATGTCTATAGTTTTGGAACGAATGTTTATGGTTTAAAGTAGTTATTTACTTTAATCGAAAATTAAAACTTTATATTCTAGTTGAACAAAGTATCGAGATACAAATATATATTGAATATTTAAAAAAAAAATTAAAATATTGTTTTTTGATAGGTATCTTTTAAAAATTATTTAATCTAAAACTATATAATTAAGATTGACATATTATATAACTTCAATATACGTTATACAACTTATTTCAATATAGTAAAACATATCTTTTAATTAGTTATTTCAAAATTACATAATTAAGAGTTCGATCTTATATAATTTGAGAATATCTTCTTTTAACTGGTATCAATTATTTAAAAATCACATAACTTTGGCACAACTTTTAAAATAATTTAAGAAGCTATATTATTATTTAAAATTAGTTTAGATTTTAAAAATTGTTAATTAAAAAAATAAAAATAAAATAAAAATCATATATTTGTGTAGAGTATAATATCTTTTTAAATATTTGAAGTTATGTAATTTAGAAATAGATAATATTATATTTTGAAAATATAACTATTACAATTTTATTACAAACAATGAAAAATAGTATAATTTTGGAATCAATTTTTAATAATTTAAATAGTTTTTTATTTAAGTTATTGTATGTGTGGGACTTTAACGTCTCCAATAAAAAAAATCAAAAATATTATATAATTAAGTAATATATATTACATACATATTTTGGGACCTAATATATAATACGACATAAAAATATATTATTTATCAATTAATCCTCAGTTTCCAAAAAAAATTCATTAAATTTTAAAGTAATTCAAAAAAAAAAAAATTAAATAGTTTTATTTATTTAATTTTTTTATTGGAAAGTATGGATTACATGATTCATATAGTTATGATTCTAGAGATAATTTATATAATCCCTAAATATAAATATTTAAATAAGAAATTATTTTTTAGGGCAATTGTGCACATGAATATACTATTCGCAATTATAATTAAATATATATATACCTTTCGTTGACAACAAAACTGGTATTATTTGGTTTAGTATTTCTTGCATAAGAATAATCATTGAAAATGAATCAACTACATGCTTGTTCTAGAATGCGGCAGATCGTTCTCAAGTGCATTGGCCTTGGGTAGCCATAAAAAAGTTCACACCCAAACAGCTACACGATGTGATCAATGTGGTGAAATATTTCCATCAGCTCAAGCTTGTGCTGGCCATAAGAATGGCCATACGAGAATAATATATCATCCACAACCACCACAACCGTTACCTGGAGTGTCTTTTAAATGTGTATATTGTCCAAGCATATTTTCAACTTCTCAAGAACGTTTCGACCACATGGCTAAGTACCACTGATTTGAATTCTTTTTCACAAAGATATATGGGAGAACAATTTATTTTTGCATGCAAAAGTTAAATTTAGGAATAATTATTTGATCTTTCTTTTTTCTTATATTTTACGATTTTATCTTATTATAAGGAATTTTAGGTTAGTTGTTACAATTAGTTGGTCAACTTTATATTCTAAGGTGTCATTATTATTGTTATTGGTGCACGCATGTACGGCTAAATTGTCCAAACTATTAATAAATTTTGTTATTATATTATTAAGGAGAAATTATTTGGTTTAATTTTGTCTTTGTGTTTTATTCTCAAGTTCGAATTTGCTACACAAAATTTCCTTATATGATGTTTTTAAAAATAAACGTCATACTTTTAAGTATATGATTTTCCATATTTAATATCCAAATTAACGCAACTTAATTTTTTTTTTTTAAATAGATCTTGTTACTTCAAAATCCTTCCTAATTAGTTAGTATAAAAGTAATGAAATTTGTAAACGTCCAATATATATTATAAACTAGATACTATCAGCGAGTTGCGCGGTAGAATTTAATATATTATTGAGGATATAATAACAATAATATGTAATTTAAAAGTAATGTTAATTTTATTTTACAATAGAATAATATATGTACTTAAAGGTAAATATATCTTTGATAATTATATATAAATTAAGGTTTGCTTTAGTACAAAAAAAAAAAGTTAAACATTATTGACTAATACAGTTGTGCAAAATATATTTAAATGTGGAATTTGTTTATTCAAGCTTATTGATTTCATTGAAGTAGTTTTTTCTAATATATATTTGTTAAATAGTTATGTATTTCTTTATTGTTAAAGTTATACATTTAGCTACAATATTTTTTTATTTTATATAATTTATAGTAGTTTTTAAAACATTAGATTTATAAATTTATGTACTTTTTACCTTTTCAATTTTATATCTTCATCCTAATTTTGTCAATCTCACTGTTGATCTAAGCATGCACTAATAATATTGTGTGCTTTGTTTTATATTATAATATTCATTCGGGAGTGATAATTTTGTTAAATTCGAAATATTGAAAGAATTCATTCGTGTATGGATTGGAAATTGTTTCAAATAATTATTTGACACGGTCAAGAAACTTCTCCAGAGTGGTTGAAAAATATTATAGGCAAGAAACGTTTGTGAATGTTTAAGACCATAGAAAGTTTCGAGTCAATAATGAAATAGTTAGAAGTTCTTCATTTCTAAATATTTAATATTATTCATTTTGTTGTTGTTTCAATTATGCTTTGTGTTATTTTAATTATATAAAGAAAAAGTATTAAGTGAGACACATTCAACATAGGGAAAAAAAACTCATTTTCTATTAATAATAATGATATATAATCTTGAACAATATTTATTTATTGAAGTATCTATGAACTAATAGTGTGTCACACATAATGTGAATAGATCTTGATGTGTGTATTGAAGAGTCAATGCATTGTAGATGATTTAAAGATTATGGATGATTTGCAATTTTTTTTTTTGAGTTATTGAAATGAAGTTTTGATTGAATAATTAAGAGTTTTTTAAGTGTATTGATGAGTCATTGAACGATAAATTAAAGCTGAAATTATATAATGTATCAAATAATTGTACTTGGGCAATGTATATTGAAGTAAACAAACTAATGGAATAAAATATAAATTTTGAATGTGCCACATCATAATTTTGGTGAATTGGCAAATATTTGAGATCGGGCGTAGATGAATAATTTTAGGAGTTCTATTTTAATTATTATAATAATAGATAATAGATAATAGTATTTTTATTTCATTATATATTTTATAGTTTATTAACTAATATATTATAATATACAATGTCTATAGTTTTGGAATGAATGTTTATGGTTTAAAGTAGTTATTTACTTTAATGAAAATTTAAACTTTATATTCTAGTTGAACAAAGTATCGAGATACAAATATACTATTGAATATTTTAAAAAAAATTAAAATATTGTTTTTTTGATAGGTATCTTTTAAAATTATTTAATCTAAAACTATATAATTAAGATTGACATATTAATAATTCAATATATGTTATACAACTTATTCCAATAAGTAAAACATATCTTTTAATTAGTTATTTCAAAAATTACATAATTAAGAGTTCGATCTTATATAATTTGAGAATATCTTCTTTTAACTGGTATCAAATTATTTAAAAATCACATAACTTTGGCACAACTTTTAAAATAATTTAAGAAGCTATATTATTATTTAAATTAGTTTAGATTTTAAAAAATTGTTAATTAAAAAAATTAAAAAAAAATAAAAATCGTATATTTGTGTAGAGTATAATATCTTTTTAAATATTTGAAGTTATGTAATTTAGAAATAGATAATATGTATTTTGAAAAATATAACTATTATAATTTTATTACAAACAATGAAAAATAGTATAATTTTGGAATCAATTTTTAATAATTTAAATAGTTTTTTATTTAAGTTATTGTATGTGTGGGACTTTAACGTCACCAATAAAAAAATCAAAAATATTATTTAATTAAGTAATATATATTACATACATATTTTGGGACCTAATATATAATACGACATAAAAATATATTATTTATCAATTAATCCTCAGTTTCAAAAAAAAAACATTAAATTTTAAAGAAATTCAAAAAAAAAATATTAAATAGCTTTTACTTTATTTAATTTTTTTATTGGAAAGTATGCGATTACATGATTCATATAGTCTATGATTCTAGAGATCAATTTATCATAATCCCTCAAATATAAATATTTAAATAAGAAATATTTTTTAGGGCAATTGTGCACATGAATATACTATTCGCAATTATAATTAAATATATATATTGTGACACCCTGAACCCAAATTGAAATAAAAAATAAAATGCACTAGTTTTAAAGAGATTCGCAGCGGTTCCAAAATAGAGTGTATATATATATATATACACATTTTTAAATACTTTAAGGTTCAAGACGTCACATTCGCACTCACACAAAATGCTTGCATAAAAATTTTCAATAAAAAAAAAATTCTTAATATCGAATATAGTTGATGTTCATTAAATAAATACTTTTTGATATAAAAAGCAAGTTCTAAACCTTAGAGACAATTAATTTCTACCTCTGAACATAACCGAGATTAAAAAAAAATAACACAATTATCAATCAAAATTTACAAAAATCTAAATTGTTCATAAACGTCAACAAAATACGAAAAATTAACTCCCACCCATATCACCTATTTCAGCCAGCGTGGATCCCCAATCGATAACCTGAAATAACTGCGCTCTCGCAAGCGCCAAACACAAGCAACGAGGGGTGAGCTTCAAAAACATGTAATAGTATAAAATAACTGAGAAGAACACGTAAAAGAATATTAAACACCGTATCATATCAAATCACAACCAACAAGAATAATCAAGGTAAAACATTGATACAATCCACAACATCAAGTAAGTAAATACACAAATCAAGTAATGTTATGCATGCTCTTATACTCTAGACTCCTCCTCTTTCATTGGTACCATTCTAACTCTGAAGTACTTGGTTAGGAGGCTTGATACTATGCCACCACGCAAGTGGACGGACAATTCAAATTGGCCATGTCCTTATAGATCCCCTCAACTCAACCCGAGACACATATACGTGACAGTCGAGGTAAACGTGTGTTGCGTGGTAGCTCCCGACATTTGGAGTGCTACCTCCAAGTCACCTAGGAATTCCCCACCCGGATACCTCCAAGGTCTAACAATCTTGCCTTAAGGCTCAACAGTAGACCGCCACGATCAGGCTCCTTCAGTTGTAGTTCCCCATAATCACTAGGCTTGTCAGGCCCTACCTATATGATGACCAAATAATCTCCACTTCAAAAATTATCAACAACTACTTTCTCCCTTCGTTGTCCTAGGTTACTTACTCCATTAAGAGAACCATCATTGGCACGGGTCGAATTCGTCACTCTTCAATTAAACACAATACGCATTTCATGATATTCATCAGGGTGGTAATATCACAAGTCAGGGAGCACACATCGTCATTGCAGATTTCCATAGTCATACATTACATTCAGAATTTATCATCATGATACGTCATCTCTAACAATAAAGGGTCTACACTCGCATATAATAATAATAATAATACTAGACCATTCACACACACCACATCAATTGCAAGGCAAATAATTACAATTCATCACATTTTATATCATATATCAGTATCAAGGATAAATATAAACAAAACACAGAATGAATCAAATACACAATTCTACAATAATTCAACTATCACACGATCTTCAAAAATCAAATCAAACAACATCCTATAAAAGTTTCTAATTCATATTTTAACCTCACAAAATTCAAGTTTGCTCATTAGTCAATTATTACTCAAAGGGCTTCTGCCATACGTAGCGAGCCCCGAATGAATTGTGGGAAATACGGTATTCCCGTTCATCTCACTTAATTTATACTCATGCATTCGAACTCATTCTCACCCCATACCTCAATTTGACGCTTTCATAAGATAGAAGGACCATAATGATTTTCAGCAACACAGCCGCGACAATGGTGGAAACCCATTTTTTAAAACGTAACGATTGGCGATTTCGAGCATAGGTAACAGAAGAGGGTGTTTCATGGAGTCCAAATATGGTCTTAGTTTTCGTTTGTGATAGTCGTGGTGGCTGAAATCTTGATCCAAAGATGGAGGTGTGATTTTTGACAAAGAGAAATAAGATGTTTCAATTTACGATTTAGGTTGAGAATGAAAGAGGAGATTACAATGATCACAAATGTGGTCTCAGTTTTCTAAGACAACCATTGTAATGATCGTGGTCGAGGCGAGAAGAAGGAAGAGGAAATGGTTGTTGGCGGCGGTGTATACGAAGAAGAAGAAGGAAGAGGTTCTGGTCTTCTTGTTACTATTTTTCTTCCTTTATTATTATTATTAATTATTATTATTATTATTATTATTATTATTATTATTACTATTATTATTATTATTATTCAAAACCTTTTTATTAACTTTACTTTTATTAAATATCTAGTTAGTAATAAGGATGACATATTTCACTTTAAAATAATAACAATCTAAAATTAATAAAAAGATATAAATATACTTAATATCCCTATCAATAATTTAAATAAATTATTAAGTCAAACACATGATAAATTATCACACTATAGCAAATACACATGTAAGACACAATCAATCATAATTATGTTGCTCAACACATATTGGTAAAACACATCAATACTAAATTAATTCTTTAAAATCCCATTAGATAAATTAAATAATATTATTATTAAAGTTTGGTGTTACAATTCTCCCCTCGTTAAGAAATTTCGATTGAAATTTATGGTGAATAATAAGCGAACTAATACATAATTGAACACCATCAAAGAATTCACTTGATACATGACAATGAATCATTTAAACACATATCACATCTAAAGTCTTTAATCATGTAAGAAATATCACAATTACTCACTATTAATTTATAGAGGAGGAGAGTTCATAGAATTAGTCAATAACAACGTACTACTTTTAGTGGACGAACGAAAAAAGTAAAACACATTATAAAGTTCAATTAACTTCTAAAATGATGCTCATTTGTCTTACTCTCCTAAAAGAACGATTTAAATCCTTAACAACGATTAACCCTACCAAGATAAATAAGAGTCTTAGACTATATTTAGAGATATATTTTTAAAAAAAATTCACACCTTTAAGAATACAAACTGAAATGCATAGCAGTCCATAACATATAATTTACTTAAATCAAGAACAATGTACAAACCATAATTGGAAGAGATGAATTATTTTCACATATTCCTGACACACAACAATTTTGTTTTCTTTCTTTTTAACTAATCAACATTGATATGTATGTCCATTTGTAATTTATAAATTAAATCATTTTAGAACAACATACATTATAACCAAATAAGCAGAGAATAAAAGTCAATGATAACATATTGCCACATGAGGACATACACATAACATCAAAATAACTCTAATAATTATAAGGGTGGACATGTTGTCTATTAACCAAAATAAATCAATAAAATATTCATAATAATAATGATGAGTTATTATCGCCTATTTGCCAGTGACAATTGCGTCGTCGGGTTGATCAATCCCGATCTACTCATGTAGAATTACGAAGGTAAGATAACTAAAAAACATTGATTCAAATATAGATAATAAAGACTTTTAACGTGTCATAGTGTGGGAAGACATCGTTCAATCTCCCACCTCTCTGAACACATTAAACTCCTTTTAACTTCCCAAGTTTTCTTTTCTTTCTTTTTTTTTTTTTTGAAAATTAAAAGGAAACTAAATACATGCACATACATACTTATAACTTAACTTAAGTCACTTCTCATGTTATTGCATGTTAAGATTTGCAGCAATGACACGAGTTAGAAGTCACATGACAGGTGAAATGAAGTTTCAAAACTTCAAGTGGTGCAGGCAATGAATTTTATATACATATTCACCTTAAGAGAATCAACAATGTCAAAATTGATTTGTTTTCACCTATAACCAAAGAGCTATTTAAACAATTATAGAGGAAAACACTATATATAACTTGTGTTTCAAAAGCCTTATGTTTGCACCTGCAAAGAAGGTTTGTACTGTTTGAAATACACAATCCCTTGGTGACTTGTTAAATTTGTCATGTCCCCATACAAAATGTTGGAACTTCAAGGCCTGTGATGATTTTCAAAATAAAATTGGTGCCAAGAGAAAGCTCACTCTCATGACATGAACTAGTGGAATTCTTAATCAATATTTCACAAAACTGGTATACATTTCAGACTCAAAATACACAGATATTCACAGTTACAGTCAAAAGATACAACTTGAAAATTATAAACAAACAAGTTCTATGCTTTTTGGAAACAATTTTGACAGGTAGCAAATGAAAAAAGAAATAAGAATACATTACCAAGTCAATGTGATCACAACCCAAACAATATCCTTTAGGAAATTGAGATAACTAACACATTATTGTTGTATTGGACACAAGGGTCAATGGATTGTTTCATATATATAAGTCCATAGGTAAAAAGTACACGTTTCAGAGGATAACTTGTCTATTGGCAGTGAATTCTCTGTTTTGCAATAAGCAAATTAAAGTTTTATAGTTTATGATTATATGTTACAAGCTTGACATAAGCATAATAAGATAATTGGTATAGTTCATTAATTAGCTAAAAACTACTCTGCATTATTTTTGTACTAATCTGAGAGAGGTAATAATCTTAAACACTTATTGTAACAGTTAACATTGTTGAGCTTTTACTTTGATAGGGGCAAAAAGCAGCAGATATCAAGGTCAAAACTTGGAATGAATTAAGTGCGCACACTTTTTTTTTTTTATTCCCATTACCTATCTAAAACAATGTATGCTAACATAAAAAGAGTAAATTAATGAAAATGAATTAGTTTTGGAAATAGTACTAATCTATCAAGGATCAACATCAATTGAAGTCTGAACCAAATTATTTTCCTTCACCAAGCAACATGTAAAGCAATATTCACATCACCAACCCTCTTTAGCACATCCATATATATACTTGATGCCACAAAGGACCATTAACCATTTTACAAGATATTACATATACACAGATCACAAAAAAATAGCTATGTTAAATTCGGATTGAGTATACTATATCCATAGTACTTCATAGCCGCTATTTGGCAGACTAATATAGTATATGCACAAATAAGAAGGTACAAAAACAAAACAAATAATAAGGATTTCAAGTTTCATTAAGTAAACGCTGGTTCAGATTTGAACAGGTGAAGAAACGATATACTCTTTTCTTCACTAATCAGAAAAGTAATCACAAATTGCTTTTAAAAGTGAGTTGCTCTTAAAGCACACCTCATTATATAATACTTATATATATAGTACTCATCTAATCTTAAAAGTAAGCAAAAAGTTAAATTATTTAGTTTCAATCAAGACCAAATACATTCCCTTTTCTATTTACATTTAAGTCCAGAGAGAGTAATGCACATACATTATAGGAAGAAATCACAAAGAAAAAGTTGAGATCATTGAAGTTTTATTCATTCATGGAAGCATCAATATTACTGTTTCCAACGATTTCCAAACAAGTGTGGAAAATGAACACAACAATCTAGTTTCATCTTAACTAAATTTAGATCCAAACAAAACACACACTATATACTTTTTTTATGAACATTTGGAGGGTAGTTCATATCATAACAAGTATAAGGAATCTGATAAATGATGGAATGACATTTCAACTATAGAAAGAAAGTAATGTTACAATACAGGAACAACACAAATATTCATGAGTGCAAATTCAAACTATTTATTTGATACAGGGAACAAGACAGCAAGGTCACCAAATCTGGGCGGACAAGTGCATGACATACTCAATAACATTGGAAAAGGCACACTTCATTCGTTGACATGCAATTTAAACAAAAACATTACTACACAACAAAATCAGAATGAAAAGCATAAACAAGAAGCAAAGAAAACACAAGGAAGTAAGGAATCTTTGCAGTCGCAAAATTTGAAATAATGAAGTAAAGCAAACCAATCTTTAACTCAACATAAAACTTCCATATTAGTATTATATAAGATACCATCTTTATCTCAATTACTACAACAAGTATTCATTTTCTCTTGATATATGCACGTCACGACATCGTTTCAAGTCAAAAAGTTCTTAGAAATTTCAAATTTTTAGTGTCCAAATACTCCACATGAAAAATTGCTATGGCGGACCACCGTTTGTGGACAGTGTTTAAAATTCACTTGAACCACTAATGATGATGGAAAGTATAATTATAATTTCTTCCCAAATTTTACGGCCTAGGCAATTATAGATCAATGTCAATTCAAAATAAACAAGGAAAATGAGTATGTCCTCAAAACTTAACAAAACATCAATCAAGTCAACATCTTAGCCGTTAAATCATACTTCCAAGGAGTGTAATTCATCATCATTAGTGTTTCAATGACTTTTAAGCAGTGGTTCACGATAGGTAGAATTTCCCTACTTGACATATAATCTAACAAACTTTACAAAACAAAATATAATAACAAAGAAATCTCAAATTATCACAGCATAAATTAACATAACTAAGAACAAGAATCAATAGTGGATTATCAAAATATTATAGTGATAATAATAGTACAAAAGAATGACAAGAATCATCCAGGTAACAAAAAAAATGTAAATAACGAGTAACTATCCACACATTAATCAAATAACAGAGTTACCAGAAACAATTAACATGTATGAACACGCGCAAATAAACTCTTTTATAAATAGCATGTTTACACTAACTTGCAATATTGTAAACTAACTACTTTTTATGCTTGCATATCTTGTAACTAACTATTTTTAGCTACCAAATGCACATACATAACCATTTATTATACAAATGCAAAACAGAATTAGAATTTTGTAGTCAATGTTTGCCACAGTTATCTTAACCCCTTTAAGTCTGATTAAATTCACTAATGCAATTTGGAAACAATGTCAGGTGACTATGAAGTACCAATGCATGAAGTCACACCACTTAGCGCGTATTCAGTTAATTTCACAAATTATCACATAACAACATAATAACAACTCAATAAACACCTACATGAACAACAGTAAAAAATAAAATAAAACAATATGACAAGGACACAAAACTCAATAGACAACATCACCCACACGGTCTTGATTGGACAGACCTGCTCTGATACCACTATGTGACAACCCTGAACCCAAATTGAATAAAAATAATGCACTAGTTTAAGAATTTCACAGCGTTCCAAAATAGAGTGTAATATTATATATATATCACATTTTTAATACTTTAAGGTCAAAACGTCACATTTCGCCACTACACAAAATGCTTATGCATAAAAATTTCAATAAAAAAAAATCTTAATAATCGAATATAGTTGATGTTCATTAATAAATTACTTTTTGATATAAAAGCAAGTTCTAAACTTAGGAGCAATTAATTTCTACTCTGAATAACCGATAAAAATAACCAATTGATCAATCAAATTACAAAATCTTAATTGTTCAAAACTCAACAAATACGGAAAAAAATTTACTCCCATCCAATATCACCTATTCAGAGCGTGGATCCCCAATCGATAACCTGAAATAACTGCGCTCTCGCAAGCGCCAAACACAAGCAACGAGGGGTGAGCTTCGAAAACATGTAATAGTATAAAATAATTGAGAAGAACACGTAAAAGAATATTAAACACCGTATCATATCAAATCACAACCAACAAGAATAATCAAGGTAAAACATTGATACAATCCACAACATCAAGTAAGTAAATACACAAATCAAGTAATGTTATGCATGCTCTTATACTCTAGACTCCTCCTCTTTCTTTGGTACCATTCTAACTCTGAAGTACTTGGTTAGGAGGCTCGATACTATGCCACCACGCAAGTGGACGGACAATTCAAATTGGCCATTTCCTCATAGATCCCTCAACTCAACCCGAGACACATATACGTGACAGTCGAGGTAAACGTGTGTTGCATGGTAGCTCCCGACATTTGGAGTGCTACCTCTAAGTCACTTAGGAATTCCCCACCCGAATACCTCCAAGGTCTAACAATCTTGCCATAAGGCTCAACAGCAGACCGCCACGATCAGGCTCATTCAGTTACACTTCCCCATAATCACTAGGCTTGTCAGACCCTACCTATATGATGACCAAATAATCTCCACTTCAAAAATTATCAACAACTACTTTCTCCCCTCGTTGTCCTAGGTTACTTACTCCATTAAGATAACCATCATTGGCACGGGTCGAATTCGTCACTATTCAATTAAACACAATACGCATTTCATGATATTCATCAGGGTGGTAATATCACAAGTCAGGGAGCACACATCGTCATTGCAGATTTCCATAGTCATACATTACATTCAGAATTTATCATCATGATACGTCATCTCTAACAAAAAAGGGTCTACACTCACATATAATAATAATAATAATACTAGACCATTCACACACACCACATCAATTGCAAGGCAAATAATTACAATTCATCACATTTTATATCATATATCAGTATCAAAGATAGATATAAACAAAACACAGAATGAATCAAATACACAATTCTACAATAATTCAACTATCACACGATCTTCAAAAATCAAATCAAACAACATCCTATAAAAGTTTCTAATTCATATTTTAACCTCACAAAATTCAAGTTTGCTCATTAGTCAATTATTACTCAAAGGGCTTCTGCCATACGCAGCGAGCCCCGAATGAATTGTGGGAAATACGGTATTCCCGTTCATCTCACTTAATTTATACTCATGCATTCGAACTCATTCTCACCCCATACCTCAATTTGACGCTTTCATAAGATATAAGGACCATAATGATTTTCAGCAACCATGAGATGTCGACAACACGTCCAAACGAGTCCAAAAGCATCGACGAATTTGCAGAGTCAATGAAACGTGGCTGATAATTTTCCCGAGGCATAAAAATCAGCATTATATAATTAATAAAAATATTAGGCGAAGAAACATATTCAAAACGTCGTGAAACATGTTATTAGAAAAGGTCTCACCGACGTACTGGGGCGCCGACAGGGTCCGGCATCAACTTCACCGAAACACACAAATGAGTAGTGCTTCTTGAAGGTTTCGACGAGGGGAATCCAAAAATGATGTCAGTTTTTCAAGATGATGAACGTGTTGGCCGGAGTTTGGCAACACAGCCGCGACAATGGTGGAAACCCATTTTTTAAAACGTAACGATTGGCGATTTCGAGCATAGGTAACAGAAGAGGGTGTTTCATGGAGTCCAAATATGGTCTTAGTTTTCGTTTGTGATAGTCGTGGTGGCTGAAATCTTGATCCAAAGATGGAGGTGTGATTTTTGACAAAGAGAAATAAGATGTTTCAATTTACGATTTAGGTTGAGAATGAAAGAGGAGATTACAATGATCACAAATGTGGTCTCAGTTTTCTAAGACAACCATTGTAATGATCGTGGTCGAGGCGAGAAGAAGGAAGAGGAAATGGTTGTTGGCGGCGGTGTATACGAAGAAGAAGAAGGAAGAGGTTCTGGTCTTCTTGTTACTATTTTTCTTCCTTTATTATTATTATTATTATATTATTATTATTATTATTATTATTATATATTATTATTACTATTATTATTATTATTATGTTATCATTATTATATTATTATTATTATTATTATTATTATTATTATTATTATTATTATTATTACTATTATTATTATTATTATTCAAAACCTTTTTATTAACTTTACTTTTATTAAATATCTAGTTAGTAATAAGGATGACATATTTCACTTTAAAATAATAACAATCTAAAATTAATAAAAAGATATAAATATACTTAATATCCCTATCAATAATTTAAATAAATTATTAAGTCAAACACATGATAAATTATCACACTATAGCAAATACACATGTAAGAAAATCAATCATAATTATTTGTCAACACATATTGTAAACACATGCAATACTAAATTAATTCTTTAAAATCCCATTAGATAAATTAAATAATTTATTATTAAATTTGGGGTGTTACATATATACCTTTCGTTGACAACAAAACTGGTATTATTTGGTTTAGTATTTCTTGCATAAGAATAATCATTGAAAATGAATCAACTACATGCTTGTCTAGAATGCGGCAGATCGTTCTCAAGTGCATTGGCCTTGGGTAGCCATAAAAAAGTTCACACCCAAACAGCAACACGATGTGATCAATGTGGTGAAATATTTCCATCAGCTCAAGCTTGTGCTGGCCATAAGAATGGCCATACGAGAATAATATATCATCCACAACCACCACAACCGTTACCTGGAGTGTCTTTTAAATGTGTATATTGTCCAAGCATATTTTCAACTTCTCAAGAACGTTTCGACCACATGGCTAAGTACCACTGATTTGAATTCTTTTTCACAAAGATATATGGGAGAACAATTTATTTTTGCATGCAAAAGTTAAATTTAGGAATAATTATTTGATCTTTCTTTTTTCTTATATTTTACGATTTTATCTTATTATAA
The DNA here is from genome assembly GCA_002896215.2 of Cicer echinospermum. NCBI lineage: Eukaryota > Viridiplantae > Streptophyta > Magnoliopsida > Fabales > Fabaceae > Cicer > Cicer echinospermum. The sequence goes on from PGTU02004298.1 coordinate 17,813, forward strand.
GGAATTTTAGGTTAGTTGTTACAATTAGTTGGTCAACTTTATATTCTAAGGTGTCATTATTATTGTTATTGGTGCACGCATGTACGGCTAAATTGTCCAAACTATTAATAAATTTTGTTATTATATTATTAAGGAGAAATTATTTGGTTAAATTTGTCTTTGTGTTTTATTCTCAAGTTCGAATTTGCTACACAAAATTTCCTTATATGATGTTTTTAAAAATAAACGTCATACTTTTAAGTATATGATTTTCCATATTTAATATCCAAATTAACGCAACTTAATTTTTTTTTTAAATAGATCTTGTTACTTCAAAATCCTTCCTAATCAGTTAGTATAAAAGTAATGAAATTTGTAAACGTCCAATATATATTATAAACTAGATACTAACCCACGAGTTGCGCGGTAGAATTTAATATATTATTGAGGATATAATAACAATAATATGTAATTTAAAAGTAATGTTAATTTTATTTTACAATAGAATATATATGTACTTAAAGGTAAATATATCTTTGACTAATTATATATAAATTAAGTTTGCTTTAGTACAAAAAAAAAAGTTAAACATTATTTACTAATACAGTTCATGCAAAATATATTTAAATTTGGAATTTGTTTATTCAAGCTTATTGATTGCATTGAAGTAGTTTTTCTAATAATATATTTGTTAAATAGTTATGTATTTCTTTATTGTTAAAGTTATACATTTAGCTACAATATTTTTTATTTTATATAATTTATAGTAGTTTTAAAACATTAGATTTATAAATTTATGTACTTTTTTACGTTTTCAATTTTATATCTTCATCCTAATTTTGTCATTTTCACTGTTGATATAAGCATGCACTAAATAATATTGTGTGCTTTGTTTTATATTATAATATTCATTCGGGAGTGATAATTTGTTAAATTCGAAATATTGAAAGAATTCATTCGTGTATGGATTGGAATTGTTCAAATAATTATTTGACACGGTCAAGAAACTTCCAGAGTGGTTGAAAAATATTATAGGCAAGAAACGTTTGTGAATGTTTAAGACATAGAAAGTTTCGAGTCAATAATGAAATAGTTAGAAGTTCTTCATTTCTAAATATTTAATATTATTCATTTTGTTGTTGTTTCAATTATGCTTTGTGTTATTTTAATTATATAAAGAAAAAGTATTAAGTGAGACACATTCAACATAGGGAAAAAAAACTCATTTTCTATGTAATAATATTGATATATAATC